>CAMQGK010000463.1:1345000-1542500 GCA_947000775.1 Pterois miles | reverse complement strand
GCTGATAGTTCAGCTAGGAGCGTCTCCTGTCCAGCACTGTATTTCTATGATACCTCTCAGCCTACTATTTACAAGTCTTTATCTTCTCCTTCAGCATCAGGCCTCTCCTACAGTCTATCCTATCCTCCAGTGGAGCTGCCCATGTTGCCTCCAGTAGAATCTGGTCCTAGGCGTCCTGTCCCTGGGATGCCTGCCTAACTGCTGCTCCAGTAGATCCCCCAGTGTTGTCCTGGTTAAAGGCCTAGTCTGGCGTCCCAACCTGGATATGTGGCTTCAGGAGTCCCAGCAGGGTCTTACCTTAGGAGTGTGTCTGCGGCTTGGAGAGAAAGACCCAACCAGTGCTGTTGCTGAACCAGCTACAATCCTCCCTGCTGCCTGCCCACCTTATATACCCGACCTCCACCATTCACAAACCTCAGCACTGGCCCCCATCCCGGCCCTCGGCCATATTAGGATGCTGATGGGCTGAGGGGAGGGGTGGGTGTGAGGGGTGCAGCAAGGAGGCGCGCCTCGCGGAGGGAAGGAGGGAGCTCCATCCATTAGTTTGGAGGAGACTGACGTTGCGCGCTCCCGACGAGGAGTAGAGAGCGCGCGCCATATATGGAACTGTCGCTTTGACCTCCCATCGAGCCTCGCGGTCCCACCTCGAGGGCCGTATAAGGAGCGTGAGGTTCAGTGTGAGTTTTCTAGGGGAGACGCCAGTTGCTACCAACCAGGGTTATAGATTTGCTGCTAGTAGGCCTCATCCAGCCTTAAAATGGGAAAATGCTGCCCTCATCTGAACAGATTTAGACCACAGAGAGAGCCAGGGCCCAAAACTACCGGCTGATAGGTCAACCAGTAACAGCGCTGCAGCCTCAAAGAGCCAATTAAGAGTTCCATTCACATGATGGTGATCAATACAGGTTAAGACTATATAATGTGATAAAAGCTGAGGATGAACATTTGGTGTGTAAACAGTTAAATATGTGCTGCATCATCATCGCAGTCATGACATTTCAGTAAAAAGTGTTTTAGATTACATTTGCAATTAATTGCATTAAATGATGATTAACTCCATCTTGCATAATGTTGAGCCCAATATGGAGTCAGGAGCAGAAAACTAAAGGCCTTTTTGCATCTTTTCCATTGTAGGTGTGTTTGCCTCCATGTCCAGCCTTATATGAATGTTATGATAAACACCAATGATTATTGGTGAGTGTGCAGATCTTGTTCTTTTACATGAAGCAATTGCAAACTGGAGTTCCTTTTCTTAATCATGCAAAACTTGCACACCCAAATGGAAGACTTTTAACAACTGGTTTAATTCAAACTGTGCCATTCTGCAGACCACGTGGTCTGACATTCACACAAGAGTCATATTGAATAAATAAGGAGAGAACCAGTGAAACGGCCAACAGCTGAAACCTTATCTGCAGGGGCTACTCTGCCCCGTCACTGGAGCAGTTGGATTAATTATAACTCTATTGGAGGAGGGGGAGCAAGTGCACGTGTGCATGTGTGAATATGTCTGTCTGTGTGTGTGTGTGTGTGTGTGTGTGTGTGTGTGTGCATGTGGTAGTGAGAAATGGAGTGTGTGTACATGCATGCACATGTATGTTTGTGTGTGTTGTGGCATGAGACACCAGGAGGAGTGGAAGAGGAGGTGCCAAGGAGGTTAAAATAAACTCAAAAGAAGTAAGGAATGACAGAGGAATGGGAGAAGTGTAGAGAAAAAGAGAGATAGAGGTAGAGAGAAAAGTAGATTTGATTTGGTAAATTAAAGAGGAGAGAGATATGGTGAAACAAAATAGAAAACATGATAAATAATCGCCGTGCATCTCTGAAACTTCATGTACATAAGAAGAGTTGTTGTGGCTTTTTATTCCACAACATTTTTGTCTCAGAGAAGTCAGATTGAGGGAAGCAATTAAATAAATAATGAGCAAAAAAGCGCTTGTCATAATTGTTGGTACAAACACATGAATTGTTATTGTGCTCTCATCTCATAAACTAAAGCTGGATTCATATAGGAGCTGAGAAATGTTAACACATAACCTTTCATGACCCACATTCTCATTATAGCAGCAACAGAAAGCTTCGGTAAGGATTGCAAGTGTTTGGATATAACATAGAGTATAAACACAGATTCATACAGAGGGACAAGTGGACAAGAAAAGTGAATGATAAGCAAAGAAAGTTTAATCTTTGTGCTTTCTGTGCTTATTTTAATCAGCAGGCATTTTTTAGATGAGCAGTAATGTAAAGTTGCCTTAATTGGTAAAGTTGCCTTAATTGGATTTCAGAGAATATTGTTTGTGTGTGTGTGGGTTGGTTATAGGGGGTCAGGTGTGGAGGGGCGGCAGAGCAAGGTACAGCTACTTTTATGCACTTGTTGTGAGCCATTTTGGATCCGAGGGCCCGTGAAACACCTAAAATGTAAAGGGGCTGGCAGTTGTCAGGGAGTGAGAGACAGAGGGGAGGGGAGGTCAGAGGGGCCGAGGGGGAAGGAGAGGCCAGGGAGTCTCCTGGAAAGTCTACTAGGGTAAGGGGAGGAGAAAGAGGGAGGTGAAAGGGCGTGTGCAGCAGGTGGCAGAAAAAAGTTTAGTTTGTCAGAAGGTATGTGAGGCAGCCAGCTGAAGGAGAGACTCTGGACAAGGAAAGAGTATTTTTTTAGTGTTTTTTTCTTCTTCTTTAGAAGTACAGTATTTTTAAAATTGTAAGTCTTAGTGGTCTCATTTAGCCAGTGAAATAAAAGGGGAAGAAGTTGTCTTTTTTTTTTTTTTTTTTTTTTTTTTTTTTAAGGGCATGCTCAGTCGACTACCTTGCTACCTACTCAGTCAGATTTTTATTTCAGTCATCACTCTCATGAGAGCACAGAGGGTCAGAGTGACAGAGAAAGTGTAAGAATAGCACAAGCCTCGGCATTCAATCGCTGGAACCAATACGTTTGCTGTACACAAGCTTCCTGCCTTTTTAAGTGTGGCAATGACAGAGGCTCCCGTGGTGCATGCACAGTGCAGACCAGACGGGAGGCTTGTTGGAGATTTTGGGGATTAGTTTTCTATCTCAGGTGTGGCAGTGAAGAAAGTCTGAGGATACTGATACTGAGGATATTGTAAATGGACAGGTAAAGGTGCTTTAGGGAGATATTTTTGCTGTAGAAGATTAATAGTCTGGTGCTCAGAATGTGCATAGAAACTGTTCTTGTTTTGAGGCAGACTTTTAAAAATATGAACATGAACCAGTGCAACTTATTTGATTTTATTCCATTAAGTTTCAGGACACATTCCTCTTCCTGTTTAGCCTCATTTTGTCAGTGATGAACTCCACAAATCAGCTCCTTGCCGAGTATGCACTGCTTTCTAATGCTGCTTTCTAACACTCCTGATGAGGGTAAACAAATGTCCTGATCCTCCTCCTGTTGGTCAGTCAGTCGACCTGTCATTTTAACCTTTTAATCTTTAGTTGATTAGTCATTTTATATGTTTTTTTTTTCATGCTGAATGACTTCTTTCCTTGAAACATGTCAGCACATTTTGGTAAACACAAGATTTAAAGTGGTGCTTCAGTGTGGTTCTTTGTGTTTTACCAATCTGTCGATTAAATGAACTAATCGATTCGTTGACAAATCTTATGTGTTAGTTGACTAAAAGTTTCTTTGTTTTTTTTTTTTTTCTTTTAGACAACCCTGCCTGAAACCTCTCCAAAGACAATCCCAACATCTCCTGAAACTAAAAAGTAATTTTAATGTATTTTGTCGTAGAAGGCGTTCTGCTTCATGTTTGACAGAAAAACCAAGAGAAAGGTAGAACTGGGAACATGACCCCAGATCAGTGGGAGTGTTGGGTAAAAACATGAGATGCTGTTGTGCCCGTGTGGTAGGATGTCTCATATTGACAGTCAGTTCTACTTAAAATATTGCTAAATCTGCTTTAAGACACTGAAGGCTCTCCACCAGTAAACCCATGCATGATCTCCAATCAACCATGGTGGGCAGCTGTATACATCATTTTGATATTTATTTCCCTATCTTGTGAACAAGTATGGCTTTGCGTGATGTTTTCCAAATGACAAGCAGACAGATGATCGTAAATCATTTTGTTGTGTGTGGCTGAAAAGGGTCAGAACCTCAGTTCCCGTAGTTCCTCAAATAGCTCGGGGCAGATACAGAGAAAAGCGAGGGGAGCTGCTGCAGCACATGGAGCTGGAATTGGAAACCCATGCAGGGCTGAGCGGCACCTGGTGAGCTGCATGAGCCAGCTGAGCCGTCCGCAGAGCAGGAGCAACTGCTGCCTCTGCTGGAGGGCTTGACTCACAGTTTACTTTTAAGAAATCAGAGACATTAGTTCCTGGTCACAGAGAGAGAGATCGCATCGTCCAAAGGAACATAGTGAAAATTATCTAAATGCAAAGGTTTAGAGCTTAAATCAAAAGTCCTTACATTTAGATTTTCTTCACCTTATTCTGTTACCAAAGGTCAAGAATGAACACCCATGAACATGTCTTTTTCTATACAGTATATATGTATATATATAATGAGATTTCAGAGGTATTTTAGAGCATGGCCTCAGCTCTTGTTCCTGTACTGTTTTGAAATCAATTTTCTATATCATCAAACATAGAGCTGATGATTTTAGACATCTAAATTGGTTGAACTGGCATACTGTATACTTGATTTATATTGATAGATGGTTAACCTGCTTTGCCAGGACCCGTCTATGTGTCAGCAGAAGGGACAATGTGTGTATTTGCATGAGAAGCTCACCACACTGTCTACACGACCAGCAGCAGCTGAATAAACATCACTCACATTATTACCAGGAAGTTTTATTTCGGTATGATGGATTGAATGAACTTTGATCCAGCCAACCTGAGCAGTGAACATTTCTGAGTCTGACTGTAGCACAAATTATGAAGCAACAGCGCCACCTATAGATCCCCTGGCACATTGCATGGAAACATACAGTTGATTGTGAGACACCGAAGAAACAGTGAATATTTTATGACAATGTCAAGTTGAATGAGGACGTGTGATCTGGTACAAGCTATGAAATATAATCTACAGTGAAAGAGCACCATCATATTTAGCAGCTCTGTAGGGGAATGGTGATTTAAGGGTGCTAATATAGCCACTATTTTTAAAATGAAATAAAACAGATTGTTGAAAATACATGTTGGGTAGGCCCACATAAAATATTATTGACATGACACTGATAATAAACAATGCAGGTTTTAATGTGCCAGTAAGTATTATTTATTATTTTTACTATATATATTTAATTTACTCTATATGCTTTATATATATATATATATATATATATATATATATATATATATATATATATATATATATATATATATATATATATATATATATATATATATATATATATATATATAGTTTATATTGTACTTGTCTTCCTGGAAGAATTTGTTTCCCTTGTTTTATTGTGTATTCAACCTCACTATAAATAAAATAATAATAATAATAATCCACATTTTTAAAAGGTATTTAAATATGTTCTGATGTAATAGTAGTGTAGACGTATGTGCCTAAACAGACCAAAACAGCTTAACAAAGATTCATACAAAAAATCTTCTCACAAATAAAAACTATTAATATCTCACTTTATTTACCTTTACATACAAGTATAATAATTTAGCAAACACAAAAATAATAATAAAAAATCTATCATACATCATTTTAGGCCATATTATTTATAACTTATATTAAAAAAAAGATCCCCCTGCAGTCTTCTATCATTCATTATCAGACATGAATCATCTTTATCTGGCTTCAAGCATGGTCAGTGTTTACTGGAGTGAGTGGTGAGAGGCTTTTTTTTTTTTTTTTTTTTTTTTTTTTAACAAAACATGAGTTCTGGGCAGGGTTTGGTAATATTACCAACAAAGGAACAACCACAACACTAGTCTGGACATGATGTTCAGAGACAATATTCAAGACATCATATCAAAATAAAATTTACCTTTGAAATGAAGATTAACGTGAGGGAAATGTGAGAAAAATCTGCTGTGAGTCAAGTAACTACCTGCCTTTTAGGCAAAATAAAAAGAATTAAAGCAAAATGTAGACAAAGAACATGAAAACTGTCCATAATGAACTAACTGACATGTTGCTGCTGCAGTCTATACACTATAATAAATATATAAAACCTCTAAATTTAGACAACCAGAGAGTGATTACTACTGTACACAGACAACATTAGCAGATGTTTAAATATGATCAATACTGAGTCATTAACATTTCTGATACAGGCCGCAATCCACTGTTTTAAGAGTCTCTGTGCATCGCTGCTTTCATATCATGAATGAAAAGTTACGTTCACAAAGATTCAAGTTTCTAACCCCTGTCAAAAACATACCAAAAAAAAAAAAAAAAAAAAAAAAAAAATCCAGCATAAACCTTCAGAGAAATGCACACAGGTTTGTAGCTATTTTAGTTGAATGGTCAAAGAAAAAAACATTGTATGAATAATTTATATCCATTTTTGTCAATTATTGCATGAAACTAATGTGACAGAAAGCTCCTCCAACACACTATCTGACCTCTCTTTTAGAAATAGACGATAAAAATATAGGAAATATAGTTTTGAATCGAGACCGATTTAAATAATATGTGATCATGTGTAAATATTTGTAGATAATCTGTGCTGTATATCAATGTCGCTTGTTCTAGAAACAATCCAATCTAACATCCTTTTAGAGACGTGAGGGACTCAAGCTGAGTCCGTTTGCATATCTGGTGTAACGCTCCGCTCCAGGCTCCCCCCTGAGCACTAAAGTGGGCAGTTAACGTACAAATATTTACTGAGGAGGATCATTACTTCTGAGTCAGGCCCTCCAAGAGCCAGCTATAATATTTAGCTAGCTCAACGGCGCTGTGGCTAACGTCTATGGGGTTTTAGAGCTGTTTACACAGAATTTAACGCTGGCCAAGTGCACATCCTGTAAACACCAAGCAGTGAACAGATGATCATGTCACTCTGATGCAATTGTTGACGCAATTGTCAACAGCAGCGTACGGTCAAAAATGTGTCAAGGTGTAATGTTGGTTGCTGTTTTTCCACCATTTATATATTCAAAGATCAAGGATGATGAATATATAGGACTATAAGACAAGATAAAAGATGAATTGATTTTAGGAAATGAGATGACTGTTAAGGGGTGACAGACCACCTCTGACATGTCTCCTGTTCCTCCCAGAGAGCAGCAGAGCATCTCCCAGAAAAGAGGCTGTTTGGCGGACCTCAATCAACGCTCCCAAGTAGCTGTGTACATTTTATTTTGTTTGACATAGAAAGATGGTTTAAGTTTAGCAGCTGTCACTTGGATGTGTGCAGAACTCAAAAACAGATGTGACCGAGCTTTTGCGGTCCGTGCCCCAAAACTCTGTAACAGTTTACCTTTTCATATTGAAACTGCTCAGACCGTAGAATCATTTAACTCGCTGCCCAAGACTCACCTCATCTCGCTGCCGTTTGATTAAGTTTATTTGCGGTTGTGCTGCTACTCTTTTACTGCTGTCATGTGCACGTTGTAGTATTGCTTTGTACTCATTTAATTGTGTACATGTTCAGCACTTTGGTCAACTACGGTTGTATTTAGACGTGTTATACAAATAAAGTTTGACTTGACTTAAACCAAAGTAGAAGAAAAACTAACTGAATCTAAACATTGTGGCAAACAATCCCAGTGTAAATCCGATTAAAGGTACAGTGTTTAGGATTTGGTGGCAACTAGTGGTGTAGTAACTGAGTAACTGAGTACCCCTCCGCGCACTCTTCCCTTTCCGAGACTGTTGTAAGGAGAGCCGGCGAATGCAAAACCGAGGTAACAATGCTCAGAAGCCACCCTAATAGTATATACCAACCATAATAACACCACTTTAGGAGCAACAGAAGTCAGATGGCGGCTGGTGGTATCACGGTTTGAACTCTGTGGCCCACGTTACCGCAGTTTCACAAGCGTGCTGGAGTACTATGGTGGCCTTCAAGTAAAGTAAAAATGTGAAATTAAACCAGTATTTGGTTTGTCTGTCCTGGGCTACTGTAGAAACATGACATGTTCAGTCCTTATTTACAGCAACACAAGTAGCTGCTTCATTTGGCCTGTTTCAACTAAAAAAAAATAAGCTTAAATTTTTAAAAATAAATAGACACAAGTACACATTTAGCAGTTCTGTATACATGATACTGGACTGTTTTTGGTTTAGTTATGAACATCATGAAGTGATAACAGACGACCGTGTCCCGTGGCAGAGAGTGAAAGTCATTTGCACCAGATTCATTCTCTTGTCTCTCGGGTGTGTCTGAACTATTTAAAACAGGATTTTTTTAAAACCAAAACTATGGTAGTGAATGTGATTTTAAAAATGACATGTTGACTATGAGCTTCCTGTGTGAGTGTCTGACTTCATCATCGTCTACTGAGACATGTCTCCTCCTATCATGTCTCCTAAGTGTAGAATCAGATATTTTCAAAACAAAGCATCTCTAGTAACCCCATGTTTTAGTCTTTACTGCGGATTAGCCTGTTTACTCTGTTTCCTGTTCAAGCAGCTCCTCATGTGGTGCTAAATAGTCATTTCAGCAGTGATAAGACAATCGCAGCATTTAAGAAAACCCCTTTAATGTTTTAGTGGTTTTCCATTCTCCCCTCTCAAGTGTTCATCTGTAGTCCTGTGGGAGGATCTGCTGTCCTTCATCTTTTATCCATCTCCACTTATCGTCCCTCTTTTCCCCTTTTCTGGAGCAAAGCCACTGTTTCCCCAGGCACTGACCTCACCTCCTGACTTCTCCCTCTGCACTCCCTGTCCTCTCAGCGAAGAGCCCGTTTTTGTTCATCTTGTAGAAACGCCTGTTTCTCCATCAGTTTTCTGAACAGTCCTTGCCTGTTGCCTAGCAGCTCTGTGTGCTGGCCACATTCGGCTATACGCTGCTGGTCCAGCACAGCGACAGCATTCGCGTTCTGGATGGTGGACAGGCGGTGAGCGATGATCACGACTGTCCTCCCTGTTGATCGTGTATAATATAAGTCAAAAGACACAAAGAGTGGTGCTAGTAGAAGCAGTATTGCAGCTGTAAATTAGTTCAATAGTTTGAATGGCAGAGACATCTACCTTCCATCAGACGCTCCAAGGCCTCCTGAACCAGAAACTCATTCTCTGCATCCAGTGCACTGAGGAAAGATGGTTGTTTAGGGTTTTCTTCAACAACATATGTCTCTAACAGCACAAAAAAATAACTGTTTCTGAAGGCAGTATTATCATCATAATTGTTCAAACATATCTACAGTGCTGTGCAGAGTAGTAAATAAAAGGAAAATAGGATAAATACAACAAAAGTATTATAGTTTTGTTAGCTGATTTCAGCAACTCTCAAGTCTTCCTCACCTGGTAGCCTCATCTAACAGCAGGATCTTAGGATTCTGTGAAGAGAGAACAAATAGTGTTAAACATATTAATTCAGATCTACAGAAAAAAGGAAAGCTGAGACTCGAGTCTGGATCTTGACATCCATCCATCTGCAAACACTTATCGGGGGACAACCATTCACACTCACATCCGTACCTATGGACAATTTAGAGTCAAGGAAAGGTTTAATAATAATAATAGGGATAAACCATGATGTAAAATGACCATGTTGTTGCTTACCTTGAGCAGAGCTCTGGCTATAGCGATCCTCTGCTTCTGACCACCTGACAAACAAACACACAAGTTAACCGTGTACTCATAAACACTACAAGTTTCAACAAGACAAATTTAAGACTTTTAAATACCGTTTTAAAACCCAATTTCACAACCGTGATCAAAACCGTGCTGACTGCTATGTTGTGATCATAACTCTGTTGTGTCTCCGCCTCAGTTTCTCACCTGACAGCAGCACTCCTTTCTCCCCCACTACAGTGTTAAAACCCTGAGGAAATGCCTGGATGAAATTAAAGGCGTTGGCCACTCTGGCTGCTCTGTAGATGTCCTCTGTGGTCACAGCGTCTGGGTCCACTGCACCGTACGCTATGTTATCTCTTATAGAGCAAGAAAACAGCACAGGCTCCTGGGAGAGAGGTGGGGTGACAATCTTCACTCAAAGGCTCTCGGCCACTTACTTAATGGAAATACATATTATTTGTCTGCTGACAGATGTGTGGTGTAGGAACATAAATAAGATGAATGCATTACCTGGCTGACTGTTCCAATGTGACTCCTGAGCCAATAGGGATTCAGATCTCTGATGTCATGACCATCTACAGTGATGATACCTGGACAAAAGAGGTCATTATCAGATGTAAAACAGCTGTCTGATAGAAGCTTGTACTCTTAAGTTTGTCATCATCAGATTTAGTTTGATTATTTATTAGACAGACCAAGCTCAATCTCACCAGTGTCACGGTCGTAGAACCTGAGCAGCAGTGAGACCAAGGTTGATTTCCCAGAGCCACTGGGTCCCACTACAGCCATGATGGTACCAGCTGGGACCAGCAGACTGAGGTTCTGGAAAATAGGAGCCTCTGTACGGGTCGGGTAGGCAAAGGAGACATCAGAGAACTCCAACCGACCCTTCAGCTGGTCTGGAGGAAGCACCAGGCCTTCTGTGGAGGAGCAAAGGAAGAGGGACACAAAAGATAACACCATTATTCAGTTTAAATGAGAAATAATAGAAATGGACAAGAAAATACAGCGAAAAACAGAACTAGATTTTTAAACTACACCTTAAAATGAAAACTGTACACAATGTTTGTGTGGTGCAGTGGTTAGCACTCTCGCCACACAGCAAGAGGGTCACAGGTTCGATTCAGGCTTGGGACTCTTCTGTGTGGAGTTTGCATGTTCTTCCCGGGTACTCCGGCTTCCTCCCACAGTCCAAAGACATGCTGTTTAGGTTAATTGATGACTCTAAATTGCCCTTAGGTGTGGATGTGAGCGTGAATGGTTGTCTGTCTCTATGTTGTCTGTCTCTATGTGCCCTGCGATGAACTGGTGACCTGTCCAGGGTGAACCCCGCCTTCGGCCAATGCCAGCTGGGATCAGCTCCAGCCCCCCCGCGACCCCTAACGGGAAAAGCGGTTGCCGATGGATGTATGGATGGGTGATACATGGCACTGATGCAAATTATCCCTTACTCAGTTACAGATAGAACATCTGACAGTGAATATACTGTACATCTAGTTACACAGAGAAACGATGATGATTATAGATGTGAAAGTCTCTGTCATGCACTTTTCTCTAAGCAGATGAAAGAAAAGCTTAATTACAATACTACAATACTGTGTGTGTGTGTGTGTGTGTGTGTGTGTGTGTGTGTGTGTGTGTGTGTGTGTGTGTGTGTGTGTGTGTGTGTATATGTGTGTGTGTGTGTGTACTGACCATTTAGAGGAAACTCTGGCTTTCTGTCCATCAGCTCCCACAGTCTGGCTCCTGCTCCAAACCCCTTCATCAGCTCAGAGTAGAAGGAACTCAGACCTGCACAAAAACACAAAGGCATAAGCCATCACACACGCAGTATGGATGTAAACAGTACAGCTAAGGAGATTCAGACAATAGGAAAGTTCATGTATTGTGTATATTACCTGCAATACTGATGCCCACCCAGAAGGTGTACATGAGGAACGATGAGAGCTCCCCCACAGTCATGTGCTGGCTGGCCATCAGAAGGCCTCCTTTGTACAGCACTGACAGGATCATGATGTTTCCACTGAGACCAGTCTAAAACAACACACACACTTCGTTATTTGATTAGTACAACATCTGGTATCACTGCTACTCTCTGACGAAGCACTGGTTAAATTGATTAAAGCCCATTAGGGAACCTGTAAGATAACCTGACATCTGAAATACAGCTCATTTTTTTATCTGGTAACATTTAGAAAAACAGCCTGGGAGTAAGAGATGCAGGGAGAAACGCCTAGCTAAAACTGATCCAAAACAAAAGCCCTGAAACAAGGCAGAAGTGAGTATGGCTCAAGTATCCCCTGCTCACTCTCGTCCCGTAACACTGTCAACCATCACACCAACTTTGAAGTTCCTAAGTTAAATGGTGTTCGAGTTCTGCTCCAGAAATGGAATAGAAATTATAAAAGTCACACTTTTTGGCTAAAATTTTAAAGATTTTGGGCACCCTGGACTTTTAAACCCTAAAAAGCACAACTAGGCCACACTGTCAACCATCAAACCAAATGTTAAGATCCTAAATTAAAATAAGTTTTCAAGTTCTGCTGCGGAAACGACAACAGACGGAAGGACGGACTAAAGGACGGATGGATGGACACGCTATTTACCGCCAACTATGTTGTCAAGGGAGTATAATAAATGATACTTTATCATTCAGTATATAGGGTTTGTTTACACTGTTTCAGAAGAATTGCGCTGCATATTATTTCAACTTAACATATGAAAAATGCATCCAGAAGATATGAGGAGAATGTCCTGTTGAAGAGCTGTGAGCAAAGTTGTGTCACTGAGATGTTTCTACACTGTTTTAACCTTTTAAAGTGCACAGATGGGCTCATGTGTTCTCTGACCATGTAAGGAGGATTGGATAATACTTTTTTAATGATGAAACATCCGCCTTATACAGACATGCCAGGTGCTGTGGTGTTGTGACAAACCTGAAATACAGGGGTAGAAAAGCAGAAGCCTCTTCGCAATATTTGACTTCCTAACTGTAGATTTAGTTTGCTTCACTGATGAGGTCTGTGTGTGACTGAGGACACACACACACATACACTCACACACACGCGCACGCACGCACTTACCACTCCAAAGAAGCCAGCTCGTAGTACAGCCTCCTTCCTGGCCAGTCTGAGGACCTGGTCTGTCTTCTCTGTGTAGGTGTTTACCTCTGACAGCTCTTTACCAAACGCCCTGACCGTCCTCATGTTGCTGATGCGTTCCTCTGCCAACTACACACATGCAAACATAAAAATCAGATTATCAACATAGCAAATTTACTCTATCTGCAAATTTAATTGAAGGCAGAATGAATAAGATTGACCTAAAAAGAAAGTACAGACTCAAAACAGATCTCTCTCAGTCGTCATTTATGACTATATCTGCAGAGACCCTTTTATTATTTTACTGTGTCTGGGACGTTTCTGGGTGTCAACCTCAATAAAAACGTACTTTCCAGATTGTAAGCACGCATCCAAGAGGAAACTATGAAACAAGGCTGCACGATTTTCAAAAAATATCTAATTATGATTATTTTTGACTGTTATTTGCAATATCACTCTCTCATCACTCATCTTCAATCGCTTATCCGGGGTTAGGTCGTGGGGGCAACAGCTCCAGCAGGGGACCCCAAACTTCCCTTTCCTGGCCCACATTAACCAGCTCTGACTGGGGGATCCCGAGGCGCAATTGCAATATGATTTGTGATATTAGAGGGAATGATCATTTTTACATCATTAGTCTCATTTTCACTGAAACATATTAAAATGATTATGGTGTGATTTTTGCAGGGATCTGTACCAAACTAAGTTGTAGAATATGAAGTGTCAGCCAGAACATCTCTGCAGCACCACAAAATTTCATTTAAAATGGTATTTTTACACACACTTAAATTTTAACAAATATTGCACTTTTAACAAATACTGTGATAGGCCATATTGTGATTTCGATAAAATTTTGATTAATTGTGCAGCCCTACTACGAATATAGTGGACACCGCAAAAAAAACACAAAAAAAAAAACAACTACCGGTACGTTAGGAGGCGCATGCTTCTCATGTTGCTGAGCTGGGTGGAGGATCAGCCTTTGAAAGTTGTATTTACAAACTGAAGCTGACAAATCCTACTCATTCTGCCATTAAGCCATCACAGGCAGTTCAGCATTTACATCAGATATATACAAAACTAAAGGATAGATAAACAGTATGGCTTCACCAACCAATAACGTAAACTGCTATTTTCAGTATAGTGCTTCACAAAAATCGTATGAAAGTTTGGGTTTATTGACATATAAAATCTGCAATTCTCACAGCTTCCTTATTTTTAATTACCGCATCCTCAAATATTGTCTTATTAACTCCTGCAGTTGAACATCTGGCAACATCTAACACTAAAAATGTGATTATGAAATAAATAAATAAATATATATATAAAAAAAACAAATACACAAAGTTCAAACCATTTAACTTTGATCTGTGTGTTTCTGTGCACTGTACCTGTGTGGCGTGTGCGAGTGCATCCTGTGTGCATTTGGAGATGGAGCGAAGGTATCTGCCATAGACTACAGCAAGACCGGCCACAGGGGGAACAATCAGCAACACAAAGCTCGCAAGACTGGGGGAAACATAAAACTAGAGGAGGAGAGAAAGAAGAAAAACAGCAGTTAATGGTGATAAAAGGGGAGAAAACACAGAAAAGAAAGGAGAGGGAGGGAAGTAGAGGAGGAAGGGAAAAAATTCACACCAAACAGCCCTAATCAGTAATTGCTAGGACTGTCCTCAATCAAAGAAATTCTTACTCGTTTAACACTCATATAGTTGATTTAATTGACAGACCTGTAAAACAGAGTTTCTCCACAAAGAATCAAACAAAAGCTCCAAATTCAAGCTTGTATTTACCAGAGATGTGCTCATATATTTCTTGGATATAGGTCATTCAGCAGGACCAAAAGCAGAAAAAAATTACTAAAAGAAATCTTAGTCGAATGAGACCAAAATGCCGATTAGTCGACTAATCCACTAAGAAGGGGCAGCTGTAGCAATTACTTCCAATCATTTCCTTGAATGTTCATTACACCAGGAAAACATTTTGCTTCCTTGTAGAAGGACAGATTGTGGTAAGCGTGCAAGGTGTTTTATGAGTTTCTCTTTGAGAAGATCAAGTTGGAAGGACCTTAACGGACCTGTTAGTCAACAAATCCCTGATCTATGAAGAAAGTTTCACATACTACAAGTTGAGACTGGTGACAGATTGTAGTCAGATGAGCATCATTAAGATTAATAGCTCAGCAATTAAGTATCAGTGCAAGAGAAGTGGCCTTCTCCACAGTGCTTTGTGCATCTGGGTGTGGCAGTCATTCAACAGAATCTACCCTTTTCTTCATATTGATAAGAAACACAGTACATGTGTAAACCTGTTTCCCAACAGTCATATAGTTAACAAAGAGTAATGTGCAGCTCACATAACTACAGCGGAGAACAGAATAGAGAGACGCAAACAAAAGACACCAAAAAAATGACGACTACTTCCTTGTACTCTACAAGACTACACCACCCACATACCTTACTCTGTAATGCTTTTAAAAGTCAGACTGCCTGTGAGTGTTTGCAGTTGCATTAAGTTAACTCTAAAAGTATTTCAGACACATCAGTAACACAAAACCTAACACATTTATTTCACAACATAAATATATCATAAAAGATATCTGTTGATTCCTTATTCAAACCTGTCCTGACCAACCACAGCAGGACTCACCATCATACTGACGCCAGCAGCTGCCTGGGCGACGGCTCTCAGACCGTCTGACAGGTTGTCAGTGATCGAGCGGCCCACCACGGCCGTGTCAGCGGAGAGGCGATTGATAAGCTCGCCGGTCCTGTTCCTGTCAAAAAATGCCACTTCCTGTCTGAGGATGGAGGAGAAGACGGAGGTACGCAGATTACGAACAATCTGTTGGCCTGAATGGGGAAGAGAATAGACATTAGAGAGGAAGACAGATAAAAGAGACGGCTACAATGAGGCTTCATTTCACTTGATACATTGATTAGTTAAATCATCACAAAATGAATCAATTCCATCATTAGTCAGCAATTAATCACTTCAGACAGTCACTCAATAAAAATACAAAGCATTGTTGCACATACTTAATTAAAACATTACTTTAGGCTCTGTTAACTTGTAATGGACACTGTCATTATATTTCGCTGCTGAGTAAATTATTGGCCAGTTGACAAAAAGAAGACAATAATTGATTAAGGAATAGTTTGTCATTTTAGAAAACAAGCTTATTTCCTTTCTTGCCAAGAGTTAGATGAGAAGAGCGATACCAAGCTCATGTCTATACTCTACTACTTTACTAAATGTAAAGCCAGAGCCATTAGCCTAGTTTAGCACAGAGACTAGAGACAGGGGAAAACAGACAGCCTGACATTGTCAAGAGTTCACCAGTAAGCCTATCCTGCATCTCTACAGCTCACTAATTAACACAGTGTGAGTTTAATCTGTGCACAAACATAGATGTTGCCTCTGTGAGGTTGCCAGGAAGTGCACCCGGCCACCAGGATATAATCACAGCTGCAACTTGTTGCTTCTCGTGTATGGCTTAAACAAGATAGATCATGTTCATTAATGAGCTTTAGAGGTGCTAGGAGGTGAATTTGTCTTTAATTTGGTCAGAGGAAGGGTAGCGACTTCCCCTGACTATTAACTAACCATCTCCTGGCTCTAGTTTCATATGAGACATGTGAGAGTGGTATTGATCTTCTCCTCTAACTCTCATGAACACATTTCCCAGTCTTTCAGAGTATTTAGTACACTGAAAGTTATTGTTTCCTTCACTTTCCTGCACAGAGAAAAGCAATGATGAAGACCTGGAGGAAAGATGTTTATTGATTCCTCTCATTCTGGTTATTGATGCAGACACCAGTGAGTTTGTACTCAGCAGTGGCTGTATGTACTGTGTGAATATGATGCCTACGCCTGCGTTTCTCCATCTCACCTGAGGTCTGCATGAGGTAGACTCTGGCAGCGTTGGCTGCCCCGCCACACAGGAACACTCCCGTCAGCATGATGCATAATGATGTCAGGGAGGCTGTCATTGTCTCTGTGTCTGTTCCAGTAGTGTAAATGGTGTCAATCACTTTGCCCAGGAGGAACGGAGCAGACATGGTTACTGCACTGGAGATAGTTAGGAAGCCGAGAGCAGCTGATGTGGGTACAGGGAACAGACAGAAAAACAAAGAAATTAAAGCAAAACCCAAGGCCACACTAGTAGTAGAGGTACTTATCCAGCAAACATCATGAACAGCTAGGAGTAGAGCAGCCTTTGCTTTAGAGGTGTCACAATAATATTAAAAAAATATAAAAAAAGAAATATTGATATCATGTTAATAATGTACATATGATGATATCGTCAGCACCTCTTAACGCACTTTATTTTTACAGTTATGGTTACAGACTCTCTCTCCACTTGTATTTTGAGAGTAATTCATTTGCCAAAAAGAGACAAAATGCACAATAAACAAAATTAAAGATGAATTTGAGTGACTGCATCATTACTTTCTTTTCTGTAGATATCACGATAATATTACTGTCATGAATTCTTTCAGCCACGTTAATCACATAGTGAAAACCTGATATTGTGACAGCCCTACTTTGACTTAATGAGTCTCCAGTCTTGGAGAACCTGTATCCAAACATGGTGTCATCAGGTTACAATACAACTCACAGCCACTGAAGACACATAATGGGAGGGAGGCTTGAAAATTATACTGTATGGCACAATACAGGCAAAGTGCTCTGTTGTGACTGATTAGAAAAACTGAGAAAATATAGCTGTGCATCCAAGTGTCAAAAGCAATGTATACATATCTCTTATGTTTATATTTTTATCTCATACTGCTGTGGTTTTCAACTTCCTTAAAAACATGTTTTTCAGAAACTGGCCCATATGCACACATTTTTGAAATATGCAAAGATGCAAACAAGTGAAATATAAGGTGGTTACCTTGATTGGATATGCGTACACCTCTTCAGTGTATTTTGGCAGCTAACGTGGACAGTGCAAGGAACAACCACAATGCTAGTACCCTATTCATTTTAATGTTTAATTCATTATGTCAGCCTGCTGTTTTTTGTGTGTGTGTGTTTTAGTGTATCATGTTTGTAATGTTATAACTCCTGCTGTTTTTGGGTTTTGTATTGTTAAGGCTGTTTAAAAACTGAAAAAAAATGGTTCTGTACATGTGTGGATTAAATAAAATATCTTCCTCCTGTGTGGTAATGGAAACAATGCTCCAGAAAGGCTGTTGCCTGCATATGCCCTCCTAGGAAAGTGTGGTGCAACGACCAGTGGAGGACAAATGGAGAGTATCTACACACTGGATTAAAGCTCCAAAATATTGCCAATTAAGGTTTAAGAACTTTAAATCAACTGGTATGGTGATTTTCAAAGGACTCCCTTGACCGCTGATGTCAAAATATGTGAATGAAAATGGGTTCTGTGGGTACCCACGAGTCTCCCCTTTACAGACATGTCCACTTTATGATAATGACATGCAGTTTGGGGCAAGTCATAGTCAAGTCAGCACACTGACAGCTGTTGTTGCTTGTTGGGCTGCAGTTTGCCATGTTATGATCTGAGCATATTTATTATACTAAATGACCTGTGAGGGTTTCTGGACAATATTCTGCATTATTTTGTGTCGTTAACTATTTTTAAATAATAAATATAATGATCACATGCAGTTTGGGAAAAAAGCTTTTTACATGTAGTACAAATGTGTTATTTCTGCATATTCTAAAAGGGTATTTGAATATTGCTGCAGACTGGAGTCCTTAAAAAGTCTTGGAATTACATAAAATGGGTATTGCTGGAAAGCCAAGACTCTTGTGGATCCAATGAGCCCAACTGTATTCATGTGTGATGATGTTAGTCCCCACAGATTTCACATACTTTTTTTACTCAGATTTTATACATACAGTCCATCTTTACTGTATACTTGACAGTGTTCCTAAATAAGATTTGATTACAATAGCAGTATATCGCCTTGCTTACAGTATTGTAATACATCCAATATACTGAATCGTTACCCCTGTACCATGACACGTATCGTATCGCCATATTCTTGCCATTACACAGTCCTAGTATACACACAGTTTACCTGCCAGTCTCCATCTCTCCGGGTGAGCAAGTTGCAGAATCCTTTTGACATCCTCCAGGGGGACCGTGGTGGGTGTCTGTTCGCTCTCCGTGTCCGTCTGGGTCTTCACTGATCCGGCTGGTGTAGGTGTAGAGGCGGCTGACGAGCTGGCGAAGGCAACAGGTGTGTGTGTGAGTGTTCGTGTCGGTGAACAGAGTATGGGGAGACCTCTGAGTGGACTGCAGGGCAACACAGACATGAAGGGTGAGGAGGCGAGAGGGATGGCAGGGTGGACCGATGACTTGACCCCAGCTGAGGGTCTCTTCCTCCGGAGGGCAGCTGACTGAGTCAGACGGTGCTCCAGCCACAACATCCTCGGCTGTGTTAGCTTGAGTTTGGTCAAATGCACTCCATGTGAGCATCTTGACATGCGAATTAAAAGCCGCATTGTCCGAGTTGAATTGTTGACCCTGGCTCTACAAAAGGTAAAATAAATATATGCGGTTTCCTTAGTGGTCAGTCAGACTCAGTGCTTGATGTTGTCGAGGTGTTTCTTATTGAGTAAGTCCACATTTTAGTCCCCCAGCGGTTAGGTCAACTCACCGTATCCATAGCTAAGCACTTCTTGCCGCTACATTGTCGAGTTTAGTCCGTTATTATCCGTTTTATCTGCACCTGACAGCCGCCTTCACCCAGTTTATCTCTTATCACCAAGCAGCTAACACCCTGCCTGTCACTGTCATCTGTCGCTGAATATTTGGTTGACAGGCGGCTGAAGTGGAAACATCAGCTGCCGAAGACCGACCAACACCAAATCGACGCTGAAAATCACACCTTATTTCTCCGGAAAGAGTCCATGAGGGTAGAAACAAGAAAGGTGACCCTGGTCTGGTTCTCATGTAACGTTACACACGATTCCTCCTCTTCGACGCCTGAAATCAATGGCTGACGACAAAAGCAAACTTTCCCAGACATAACCAAACAAACCCAGATTGTCCATACCTAGATAGTTATAAGTGTTTTGTGAGTGAGTTGTTAAAGATTCCAATGTAAATGTATCATTAAATTAGTACCCCAAGAACAAAAGTTTGATATAGTTTTTATTTACCTCATACAGACATACGTATGTTGCCTAAGACTAGGATAACATTGGATATTTGCTAAATTATTGTCTCGTTTGCCAAATTTTTCTCATCACACTGTGTTTTTATTAATTTTGAATTTAACCTAATTTATGATGATCTGAAAAATTCAACTAAATAGATATTTTACTAAGGTTTCCGGTGAGCGAAGACGAAAATCGGAGCCAACTTTTGAACGAAACATCAAATCGTCTATCTATTGCTTCTGCCTGGCCGGCAGGGTGAAAGTTGAAAGTTCGCCCACAACATCTGAAAACAGAAGACACGTGCAGGTTACAAGAGTGTAAGTCTAATGAATTAAGTTTACATGACTGCATATAGCGTTAACAATCTTTAAACAATGAACATTGAAGCTCAGGGATGGTTTGTTAACGTGCGAGAAGCGGCTCCGGTATTAGCTTACGTGACTTTGCCTTTAGCAAAAACATTCTATGTAGCTAACTGCTAATTGACGTTAGCTGTAGCTAAAGCACGTCAGCTTGGTAAGAGAAAAGGAGTTGCCTTTGCTTTTAACTGAAAATATGTGCTTGTAAGATGTTTGGAGCGCAGGGATACACATTACTAGAATGAGAAAGTATTTATACCTAAAATGAGATACATATCGGGGTGCTTCTGGTTACTTTGATGTGAAACAAACTGCCTGATGAACTGTCACAGTGTTTATATTTCCTCAGGCTTCATTATCTTCTTCTCCATCCCTTCCCTTCAGGCCTGTGCAGCAGCAGCAGCATCGGCTGAAGCGATGGCTGCCATCTACTCAGGTATCCATCTGAAGCTGAAGAGTCCTCAGACTCCGTGGGAGGACAAGTTAAAGCTGGCACGCTTTGCCTGGGTCTCCACTCAGTGCCTGCTGCCCAACAAGGAGCAGGTAAGAGCTTAAGATGTGTTACAAGATTTGTGTCTTCATAAAGTGATAATTACCCTGTTTGCCTGGAGCCACAGGTATTTGTAGATTTTCTGTGTTCAGCGTGAAAAGTGCCCACTGTAGTTTTTCTTCTGAGGTGAATACATTCCATTTATGACCTAAATCAAGGATGTATTATTTATGAAGACCAATACCATTGTCTGCACTTAACTTGCAGACAAAAGTCATGTTAATTATTTCATTAATATTGTTTGTAGATATTATGTGTCGTACTAGACTGTTTTCATTCCCAGGGTGTCAAATACAGATGCGTTAGATACCGATGTTGAAGAAACACGTAGTGTTGTTCATTCATTTGGCAAGTTTTTGAAAAAAAAAAAAAATGCAATTCCTGAGATAGTTGAGAAAAGTTTGCCTGTTTGAATGAATTCAAAGGCAGCATATGAATGTCTACCATCCACGTATTTGTACATGTCTTGACCCTTTTCCTCTGTAGGTGCTGTTGGACTGGTGCACTCATGCTTTGACGGGCCGGTACAGTCAGAAGGTGGAGTTTTCTCAGAACATTCTGGACGGACTGTGGTGTTACCTTGACGACCTGCTTCACAGCCGGAGGCTCCGCACTCTACTCAAGCAGGGAAAGACCATCAGCTTGAGGCTCAACATGGCGCAGGTGTGCTGGAAATACGTCAATAAGAACACCACCACAAATCTAGAGTGGTGTTTGTAATGCAACAACAGTGTTCTTTTAAAATTCTTCCATTTGTGATTGTCTGCTGCATAATCGCATGTAAGGGATAATGTACAGCTAGCGAGTCAGTCTTGTGAAACAAACCCGGACAGGGAAGTGCAGAGGGGCCTTGCATCACCCTGAATAGGTTTATTTCACAACAATGACCCACTCTGTACATTACCCTGCTTATTACACAGCTACGTACTTAACAAATCAATAATTTGACCTCAAGAGTCTGACATCAGAACTGCGTGCATAGCAATGGCCTGTTGTACATAGCAGTGGTCTGTTAAAGAGAAATAACAGACCATAGAATGTAGTGGCTGAATAATCAGAATTGAGTATTCATCAAAACCATGTAATACATTGGACTAGTGCTTTGGCTGTAATGCATTTATGCTCTACAAATGAAGGTTTTACTGACACTTCTTTTCTCTGATTGCCTCCAGCTGTTGCTTGACCGTCTCCAGGAGTGTGCACGTGTTGGCTCTAAGTCTCCGGCGTGCGTCTTCACCATACTGAGTGTGTGTCAGGGCCTTCTCTCTTCTCCTGCGCTCTCATCTGTCTTCACCACCAAGTATGAACTCATTGTTGATCTCCTGGCTAAGCTCTGCTCTCTGGCCTGCCATGAGCTACAACAGTCATTGCTCACAGAGCCCCCAAAGACTGAGTCTGTCACATGCCAAGATGAGGTGATGACCGAGTGTCTTCAAACTACTAGCGATTTTAACAGTTCTCAAAATGACCCTGTTGCTGAAAATCCTGCTGATCAGCCAAAGGTAGATGTTAATGAATCCCCTCCAAAGCCAAAGGAAAACCTCCGTTCAGCTAATTTGTTTGAGGTGTTGCTTCAGGCGCTATCATGTTATTTGTCAGTTCAGCGGCAACAAGCCAATCCTAACAGAGTCTTTACTATGGTAACCAACAAGCTGATCCAACCTTTACTGCTACTCAGACACTTGCTAACCTCTGGGGAATTTGTACCCTCTCACACACATCTGCGCCTCCGTCAGCAGCTGTCCAGAGACACCCGCATCAAGATAGACACCATCCTCCAGTGTGCACTCTTCCCCTCTGAGCATCTGATTGCCTACAAGGAAGACCTCCTTGCTTCTAAAGAAGATTCTGGGAAACGTGGTTCTGGAGGGGCAAAAGGTCCCTTGAAGCCAGTGAGTGCCATACTTTCCAAACTGAGTGCTCCGGGCTACTGTGATCCGCCCCTACACTACACTGTGAAGTCCAACACATTGCCTCTGCTGTTTAAGTTCTTTCTGGAAAGCTATGGAAAAGGAAGAGGAGAAAGTGAGGAAGCACACAGGATGCTTTGTTTCTACTTCCTCACCAGATTGGTCCCGGCCTTGGACATATGTCTTGATGGACATTCGCTCTCACCTGCCGAAGCGGACCAGTCGGTGTCAGTGTCCCCTGGGCAGAAGTCTTCCCCAGTCTCCCTCTGTTCCCCAGAGAGCTGGAGCCTGGCTCTGCTGGCTGTGGAGTCCCTGCTGAGCTTGGCTCTGTCAGCTGATATTTACAACGTCGCAGCGGACAGGATCAGACATGAAGAGGTCCAACTCAAATTTTACAGAGCTCTGGGCCAAATGCTATTCAACCAGGCCCAGCCAAGGTAAAAACAAATACCCCTTGATGTATTTTACGTTGTTTGTTGAAGAGGGCCTGTTGTGCTTTTGTGCTTTCCCCATTTCCTTTAGTATGTTACATAGATTTTGTACATATAAAAGGTCTGCAAAGTTACAAAGCTGAAAGTCCATTCCAAAGGGAGTTACTCATCCCCACAGAAACACTGCTCCTGAACTGCCGGAAACACCTTGATTGAGACCTGTCTTTTCTGCCGTAACATGGTGATGTCTCCAAGTAATACACTTTGCCTAGTGGCTAGTTAGGTATGCCCTCAAACAAAGTTAGTTAGAGATGGAGTGGAGTCCAAAGAGTTTAGTTTGGTTGACCAATCACAGAAGAGTGGGCTAGGTGACCAATCAGAGCAGACTAGGCTTTTCAGGAGGATGGAACCTCAAACAGAGCATTTCAGACAGAGGGTGAAAAGAGGTGCTGCAGCACAGCTGGTACGAAAAAAATGAAGCAATTTTTTTATTTGAATTTTTATTTTGTTCAAATAGAAACCCAAAATATAAGTAAGAACCTAAAAATATGTGTAATAGGTCCTCTTAAAAGAATTTTGTGTAACCTTTTTCTTGGTCATGCAGTAAAAATGGTTCCTATCTTGTCCTTCAGCATCCCAGCATGGTATCGCTGTTTAAAGGTGCTGTTGAGTCTCAACCATCTGATTCTTGAACCAGACCTGGACCAGCTGTTATCTTCAGCCTGGGTTAATTCTGACTGCATGGAAGCACGAGTGCAACGGGCCAGACAGGTCTTCATTTGAATCCTAAATTGCATTGTGTATTTAAGAAAACAGAACTGAATACTTGCAAATGCAGAATTTAAAATGGTAAAATGTGTAAGAGTTTAGTTTTGACTGAGACAAAATGTTTGTTTCCCAACAGCTCATGGTGTGCAGTCTCCTCCAAACATACACTAAGCTCCGTCAGCTGCCTCGCTTCTTCTCTGACCTCCTGTCTGTGATCTGTCAACCAGCGCTGGATGACCTCCGACCTCCTCTGCTTTCTGAGGGCATCTCCGCCTCGCTCAGGACATGTCTTTTGGACACTCCCTCTTCCCAGGGCCTAGAGATCTGCTCATTAGTGTTGGAGAGCATCAGGAAATACATATTACCTAACCTGGTCCTGGAGGAGAGTGAGGCAGAGAAGATGGAAGTTGATAGGGGAGGAGATAATAAAGGGGATAGAGAAGATGCATCTCTGAAGCTGCTTTCCCTCAGCCAGCTGCTTCATGTAGTTTTGTTTAGTCTGAAGACTCTAGACAATGCCTCTCCTCTCTCCATAGTCAGACAGAGTCACGGTTTGATGGAGGAGATGCAACAGGTCATCAAGGAATTACTGCTTCTGTTGTCAACAGAAAAGAAGGCCGTAAAAGCAGAAGTTCGAAAGACGCCAAGGAAAGGCAAAAAGAATTTGGACCACAAAGAGTCAGAGAAGGTCTCAGAGTCTAAACCGGGAGCACTGTTGGAACAGAAGACCCAGGAGGCCGCTCTCCTCCTCAGATACACTTGGGTGGAAGTCGACACGCTCTTTAATATCTACTGCAGCAAATACACATCTCTTGACTTAGCCCAGACAGCAGCTGCAAGTGAGAGTGAAGAGTGCAGTCCAGTCTTAGCCCACATAGAAAGTCTGCTATCTGGTGAGATTGTTCCAGCACATGTGCAGCCGTCTTGCAGCCCCATAAGCTGTTTGCTGCTCAAACTCCTCACTTTGCAACAGGTGAAGAAAGTTTTGTTAGATACCGCCTTACTTTCTGAACCCAGCACAGCAACACTGCTAAACAGGGCGGCCCAGTTTATTTTAGCTAAATCAGAGGTGAGTCTGGATGGAGAGCAGGTCTGGGACGGGCTGATTGTGAGTGTAAATGCCAACTCCTACCTCGCAGCACACTGGTATCTTGTCATATCCAATTTGCCTCTGATTGCTCCCTACCTGAGTGGAGGAGATGTGGGCTGCATAGCAGATGTGCTCGTCAGTTCACTCCTCAGCAGACATAACGATGGAGGAACGGACCGACCGCCCGGCTGTCTGACTGTCTCTGTCATATCTTCACAGCTTCTGCAAAGCCCTGTTCTTGCTGAGTTGCCTTCACTGTTCTCTGCCATAGTTTGTTCCGTCACACAAAAGATTATCTGTGTTCTCAAGGCAGCTCATGTAGCCAAGGTTTGTCCCACGCTCCTGATATTTCAGGAGAAAGGAATGGAGAGAGATGCCAGTCAGCCTCCTCTGTCCACAAAAAACGAGGCTATAGTTGAGGATATACTGGCATCCTCAAAGACTGGTGAGGTGACTGTACTGCTGACTGACGCACAGAGCAAGGAACTGGTAGACTTACTCCAAATCTTAAAACGCTTAAACCCAGATGGGTTGAACTCTGAGGATCTCTCCCATATTTTTCTCCTGCTCTTCTTCATGCTCACATCCACCTCCAGCCAGTTGGCTGCGGATCCTCCTGAATCTGGAAACGATGGTCACTTCCTGGTGAAGCTTCTCAGTCTGCTGACTCGTCTCCTGGAAGGTAGAAACTTCCAGAGTGTTTTGAAGCTCATCCATGGTGGTACTCTGCTGCAGGCGTCTGTGTCCTCTCTCCTCTGGCGCAGCAACAACGGAGGATTTCGAGCCACAAGCAGCTCTGATTGGTTGGATTTAATAAAAGCAGTGCAGGGCTTCATCAGGTCCTTGGTCCAGCTGATTATAATAAGAAACAGCAGCGTTCGACTTAACCTAGAGCAGTTTGCCTCCTATCTTACCAGTAAGGAGATCGCAAGCACGCAACTTGTGGCGCCCAGTTCAGCAGGTAAGCCAGGTGGTGTGTCAGGTAAACCAGATCCAGGATCATCCATTTTGTCTGTTCATCTCCTGCTGGCATCGCTGACCTCTTTCTCCCAGGCAATGACCTCTAACCTGGGAAGGAGTAAACCAATGGATCAAACGTTGACTCAGATGCTCACAAGAACGACTGCTTCATTGGGACCAGCTGTTGAGTCTGTCTTAAAGCCCCAAACTGTCAGTCAGTCAGTCGTCCAACCAGCCAGCATCCTCGGTCAGGCCTTCGTAGTAGAAGTTGTTACTGTCATGCTGCAGTGTGAGCTGTCCTCACTGTCAGTGGAGGTTGAGAACAAGCAGCTCACCCTGAGTCACATGACCCTTTACCAGGGCTTCTGCCAGCAGATCCTCAAAGAAATAAACTGTACCCAAAGGCCATTGGACTTCCTGGTTTCCAGCCTCCATTTCCTGTCCACTTTCTACAAAGCAGAGGAGACGATGAGAGGACCAAGGGAGGAGGAGCCAGGAGAGGAGAGGAAGGGAGGAAAGAAGTTGGATGAGCTGTACATGCAGATACTGCAGAGTGTGCACAGACTGCTGACAGGTACATGGAACAAACATATCATTCACCTCTGCAATCAGTCAGTATTTTCCTTTCATTAATAACCTCTGGATATCCCATGCATTGACTTGAGTGTATTTTATGTAGTTCATTCCATGCCATTTCAGATAATTCGTGTTTGTGTATAAAT
This sequence comes from Pterois miles, assembly GCA_947000775.1. NCBI lineage: Eukaryota > Metazoa > Chordata > Actinopteri > Perciformes > Scorpaenidae > Pterois > Pterois miles. The sequence goes on along the minus strand of CAMQGK010000463.1, from coordinate 1,515,796 downwards.
AGTCTATTTGTAGTTTAAATGAGACATAATAATTTTCAAAAACAATTAAAATGTGGCATCAGGTCAGCTTTATACTGTGTATAGCAATATTTTGTCCCCTCATGTTTATAAATGAGTGCATTAGAAACACCACTCAATATAATGCAGTTGAGTGCAACATCACTGCCAGCCACTATCTCAGTAATAAACTAACCTCTATGATAGGGCTGCACAATTAATCCAAATTTTACTGAATTCACTATATGGCCTACTGCAATTTTCAAATCGCAGGGCGCACAAAATTTGTTAAAGGCGAAATGTGTGTCAGAATACCACTTTAAAATTATATTGTCCTTGCCTTCACATCATACTCGACAGACTTAAGAAAACATGTTTGGTACAGATCCCCACAAAAACACACCATAATCATTTAAATATATTTTTGAACATATTGAAAAATGAAAATGGGAATAATTATGTAAAAATGACCAGTCCCTTAGTATATTACAATTGCAATATTAGTCAAAATAATCACAATTACACATTTTTTCAAAATCATTCAGCCCTACTCTCTGACAGTGTCAATCAAAACTGTATTTAACGCTCTTATTTGTTGATCTGACTGGATGGAGTTTTGTATTTCAGTTATGCTTTATTATCCTGAATGTGACACATTTCCACTTTCAGCTTCTTGGCTGTCTGCCGGTGATGTTTGTGAGCTGGAGCCAGCTGTGCAGCTGCTGCTGCGCCACCTGGTGGAGAAAAGTACTTCAAGCCGGTTCAATCTGCTGCTGCTGCTGATCAGAGAAGGACTGGACACAGGCAAGCTGAGGGCAGGAAACTACAGGGTGAGGATCAGTCTTGATAACTTGGACACCTTTGTTGTTTGATGTGTAAATATCACAGAAACTGATTTTTCGGGGATGGTAAATATTTAATTGCTGATGGTCCATAATTAATCGCAAATTAATCCTACATTTTATTATGTGTTTAAAATGTACCTTAAAGGGAGATTTGTCAACTATTTAATACTCTTATCAACATGTTATATTTATTATTGAAAATTAATTAACAACACAAAACAATGACAAATATTGTCCAGAAACCCTCACAGGTGCTGCATTTAGTATAATAAATATGTTCAAATCATATCATGGCAAACTGCATCCCAACAGGCAACAACAGCGTGTCAGTGTGCTGACTTGACGATGACTTGCCCCAAACTGGTTGGGATTGTCATAAAGTGGGTATGACTGTAAAGGGGAGACTCGTGGGTACCCAGAGAACCCATTTTCATTCACATATTTTGAGGTCAGCATCAAGGCAGTCCTTTGAAAATCACCATACCAGTTTTTCCTCACCAAAATATAGCGTAAGTTTGCAGCAGTATTTAGCCTCCTTTGCGATAAGCGAGTATGACAAGGTTAGTGCCAATGGATTCCTTAGATTTTCTAGTTGATGCAAGTATCTTCATTCTAGCTTTAAAACCGATGCATTAATGCTTGAAAGAAATTAGGCATTAGAACAAATTTGCATTAGCACTTAATATCACTAAAAATTTGACAGCCTTAATGTTATTACAGTGTTTTACATGAAAAAAAATTCTCACCCCTGATGGGAGGGAGGTTGTGCCTTATTTATCCCCCATATGAATCATGTTTGCTGTGACGTCGAATATCTATAAAATGAACTGTTTTCTCACCGTCCCTCCTCTTCTACTGTTCTCCAGGAGGTGCTGTCTGCAGTAATCATCATTAAGCTGCTGTCGTGTTGTCAGTTACCTGAGCCCTGCACTAAAGCTCTGTGGCTTATTGCACCACAGATTATATCAGCTATGGTGGTGAGGAAATCACACACACACACACACACACACACACACACACACACACACACACACACACACACACACACACACACACACACACACCCACGCACATTATTCATAGACAGACAAGCAAACATACATGCACCTGAACAAATATTTATGAATTGTGTTGTTAGGATCAGGAGGGTGGCTGGCGTCTCTCTTAGATAGGGTGAGAAGCTCAGTCATCACTGCTCCTTTTCGTTAAAAAGCCACCTGACGTGGTTCGGGCATCTGGTGTGGATGCCTCCTGCGTGGCTCCCTAGGGAGGTGTTTCAAGCATGACCAGCTAGGAGGAAGCCTCCTGGAAGAACTCCACACTGGCCTGGGAACGTCTTAGGATCCCCCAGTCAGAGCTGGTTAATGTGGCCCGGGAAAGGGAAGTTTGGGGTCCTCTGCTGGAGCTGTTGCCCCCCGTGACCCGACCCCGGATAAGTGGTTGAAGATGAGTGTGATTGAGTGTGAGATCAGGAGTTGTTTGACCTTGTATAGACTTTACAGTATACTGTACATGCTGCATGGTATTTGAGGATGAGAAGGAAATTGTCAATTTATGGTTGCAGTTTCTCTGCCAACCTGACAGGAGGAGCTGCCTTCTCACCTAAAATCAGTTAAACACTATTGTGTTAGTACATGTATGTGACGTTGCATTCTCTGAACGCCCTACTCCCAAAGAAAGACCTTACTTCTTAGTAACATATGTAGTTTAAAATCACTGAAATATACTGCGGTAATATTTATAAAACACATCTTTCTACAGTTTGATCTGTGTTTGCTTTTAATCAGAGAAAATGGATTAAATTGACTTCTTGATAGTGCACTTGCTGGAAGGAAGTATTCCTGAGTACCACTTAGATGGCTGTAATTACAGTTTTATAATCTTGTGATTAAAACATTTCTTCCATGTGTAGACAAAGGGAAAGTCATAAAGCCTGAATTCTCAGTATGACTTGCAGAGAAACAGTATGTCTTCTGGCCTTGCATAAGTAATCATTTTAGTGACAGTGTGCTATAAGTACATGTGACAGCTGTCTTGAGTGACTCAGCAGCCAAAATGACAATCATCATCTGCTGATTTCCGTCAGAGTGCCCATTCATTGTAATTTCCACTGAGGCTCTTTTTGGTCAATGTGTTTTCCATCAGGCCTGTTGCTGGGTGGAGCAGACAGACACCACAATCTGCTCAACCATACCACACACACACACACACACACACACACACACACACACACACACACACACACACACACACACACACACACACACACACACACAAGAGTGCTTGAATATGCTAACCATGCTGTTCTGTCTCTGTTAGCCACAGTCACTATGTCCATATGTCTGTCATCTGTCTGATCTCTTGATTTCTTCCTCTTCTCCGTAGACAGTGTGAGAGAAGGCCCATTTAAGTGTCGTAAATCATTTAAATTTAGTGCCTTTTGGCAGCACACAGTTCTTGAACATCCTGTCGTAGATGAATATGGAATTGGTCAAAGTAGTGCACTATCCAAACTAGAGGAGTGCACCCAGTAGAGAACAGATCTCCACCAGATGTGTCTCCGACCACCACTGCTGTAATGTGTGATAGAATGAATGAATACTACTGGATTTACCTCGGTGTGCAAATCTGGACAGAAACAATTCGAAATACGAAACAAGAGTCCAAACTGAAGCAGTTCAGATCACCTGGGTCCCTACTGGCCAGTTAAGAGGAGTGAGGAGTCCACTGCAACCACAAGAGGGCCTAGAGCAGAGAGTCGTAAAGTAGCACAAACAATATTGGGGTGATGGGTTCAGTAGTCTGCGAGATTAGCCATGCATAAACATACCTACACACACACACACACACACACACACACACACACACACACACACACATACAACATGATAAAACTGCTTTACCTTAATTTGTTCTACAGTAACGTAATAGACCTTTTTTCACGGAGGACAGGTTGACTTGCCACAAAATGAAAAGCACAGGTATAAATATTCTAATGTATGATAACTGCAATGATTAATTGATTAGTTGTCAACCATTAAATTAATCAGAGGGTTGCAGGTTCGATTCCAGCTTGCGGCTCTTCTGTGTGGAGTTTGCATGTTCTCCCCGTGTAAGCGTGGGTTTTCTCCGGGTACTCCGGCTTCCTCCCACCATCCAAAGATCCATGCTATTTAGGTTAATTGATGACTCTAAATTGCCCGTAGGTGTGGATGTGAGCGTGAATGGTTGTCTGTCTATATGTTGTCTGTCTCTATGTGCCCTGCGATGGACTGGCGACCTGTCGGGTGACCTACCCTGCCTTCGCCCTATGCCAGCTGGGATCGGCTCCAGCCCCCCCGCGACCCCTAACGGGATAAGCGGTTGACGATGGATGGATGTTTTGATGATTGATTAATGAATAAAGAAAAAGAATAAAAAAGGGAAAAATTCTCTGATTGCATTTAAATATGAATATTTTCTGCTTTCTTTACTCCTCTATGACAGTAAACTAAATATCTTTTTGTGGACAAAACAAGACATTTGAGGACGTCATCTTGGGCTTTGGGGAACAGTGATTCACTATTTTCTGACATTTAATAGAGCAAACAACTAATCGATTAATTGAAAAAATAACTGACAGATTAATCGACAATGAAAATAATCCTTAGCTGCAGCCCTAGAACAGAGCCATCATTAATGTTATTAGTAACGTTTGTACTTTTCCTGCTATGACATGTCAAAATGTCAGCTGTGAAAAAGGCTTGTTGGTGTTGTCCCTCTATTAATTTTCATTTGGTACTGATTACTTTTAGAAAGCTTTAAAAAGCTATCAGTCTTGAAGAAAATCTCTGACATGTCAGACAGCTCATCTGTGTGTGTTTGTGTGTCTCAATATGTTTCTCTTTCTGCATTGCGTATCTCTCTGTGTTACAGTTCTTAGTGAAATCGTCCACTCAGGACGTCTCCCTGACGCTTCCCTTCACTGTTCCTACGGTGACGTCAATGACATCACTGCTGCGCCAGGGGGAGGGTCTCATCACCAACCCTCATCATGTCATCTTAGTCCTTGGAGCGCTCCAGTCGGTGCCCCTCGACCACTTGACCCCTCCCGTCTACCAATCAGTGTTCTTGGCTGTTCATGAGGCGCTGTTTGCCATCATCCAGTGTCATCCGCAGGTATGAAGAGGCAGATGGGTGAGGGTTAATGGAGGGAGGAAGTGAGTGGGTCAGGAAGGAAGCAAATTGGAGGTTTTTAGGTGTTGTTATAAAAGATTAGATTCAATTATAATCTGGGGGTTAATTTGCTTTCCCCTCTACAAGATGTGATAATATATTCAAAGAAAAACAAGCGTGAATTCGCAATAGCTGTGACTACTTATGTGCATGCATCTACGCGAGCATCAAACCCCCAGAAAGAGCACTGGCCGTTCATCCCATTTTTCATAGTGGTCAAACGGCGGTACTACAACTTCTGTGTCCATCACAAGTTGCCATTGACCCCAAAAGGTGTTTCCCCCAAACAATTACATTGGGAAAGGGATGTCTGCAACTCAGCGGATAATTTTTTTTAATTTTTTTTTGAGGTGAATCAACTCCCCAGTACGAACACTCTAATAGCCCTTATTTAAATCATTAGGTCCCACAAGTTGTAAAATGCACTAATAGCCAAATCCAGTTATTTCCCTTCCTCCATTCATGTGAATGAGACTCAGACCACTACTGCAGATGTCTGATCCGGGTACTTTTCCAGATGGAGGTTGAGCCATTTTGACTTCATGTGCCATAGAGCAACTTTCATAGGAATGAACCGGGCCCCTCCACCAACGCTGTGTCCAGTTCTCTTTATACATCCATGGCGTGCATCCATGGTTCATGAGTTATGGAAGAGGGCATGGTTTAAGTGTAAGGGGTGGGGCTAACCCGCCCACACTAATGAAAGAGGAACTCTCTGCTGAGGCCAGTGACTGCCACAAGTGTCTGCAACAAAAGGTTCATGAGTTGGTCCATGGTACGTTTAGAGGTTATGTACCTTTTTGTCATGGACCACTCTCACCACCACGACCCATTTTTGCCAATACATGAACACAAACACACACCTCCACACCCACACACTTGACTTCCATCCAAATTTCAGCCTTGTAGTGTGAAAACTGTGGCCGCCTAAGGGTGGGGAAATTTTTGTGGACCGACTGACTGAGAGAGTGACGCTTCCCACAAAAAAACATGCAGTGTAAACCATACACAATGCAACCAAGTGAGCAAGAAGCAACAAAATATGCACCATGTAGCCATGAGCCATAGCCATGTATTAGAGAGTATTACAGAGGACAGAAAGACTGTCAAAGAATTATGGCACATTTTTACACACACTGCCAGTTTATTACATACATTTATCTAAAACCAATGCAGTGCAATCCAACAGTGCTGCAATAAACCTTCATGAAGGCTGTAATGTTCAGTTTTTGTTAAAACTGTTTTAGAGAGGTGTTGATTCAACTTTATTGACAGTTTGGAGGATATAGTTAATTGTGATGCTGTTGAATTTGGCTGTGTCGTACTGAGAGGTGTTTCTCGTTTTTTATTATTATTGTTTTATATTTTCATTATATCGTTGAGGGCAGGCTGAAGAACATAAACACCTTTCTGTGCAATGCAGTCGATCAGTCATAGGTAATGCAGTAAAAGACTGCTCTTTGTAGTAATGATAGAAATGAAACATTATTGCGTTTAAAGCTTCAATGTTGACATTGAAATGGTAGTTTGAATTCTTTGTTAAAGCAGGGATATAAAAGAAATGATAGGTAAGACTTCATTTTACAAGTCTGCAAATTTCATGGTTATAATTACTGCCGAATTACCACAATATTTACCTCAAAATTGATCAAAAAATCACTTTATTATAAACATTATTAATAATTAAACATTAAAAATTGCATCTAGTGTGAAAATAGGGCCCTTAAGCTTGTAAAGCAGCTGTTCCTCATCAGAGGTGGAAAACCAAAACTAACAGAAGATGCTTCTGATCAGACACAAATCTCACCATTGTGTCTTATTGTCTATAAAAATGTAACCTGGTAGCTAATGTGGGAGTTTTTAAAGAAATTTCAAGGTTATTACTAATTATCAGTAGTTATAAAGACATAGAAATAAAGCATATCCATTAACTTTGTATTAATTTCCTGGAAATGTATTAAATGAATTACCAGCTTGTGGGAAATAGTGGAGTATAATTATTAAATAATGTTTAAAATAATGTAATTTTCGATCAGTTTTGTGGAAAATGGGGTAATTTGGCAGTCGTTCCAAAGAAATGTCAAATGTGTTACTTGCTAATTACCACCTAATTACCATGACATTTGTGGACCTGTAATATGTAAGATGTGTTACCAAATGATACTGTATGTATTATACTGTATACTGTATGCAAGAATCCCTGACTCATTGAAGGTCCTTATAGCTCAAGGCTGCTGGTTTGAAACCCTGTTTTAAAGAAATGTGGTATCAAACTCAGCTGCTGAGCCCACAGGATGCCCCAGAGGAATGTCGCTTTTATAGAAAGGATATTGCAACTCACCAGAGTCATGCTGCAGCTGCACGAAAACCTCATAACGTCCAAATTCTCAGCTTTTACTGGAAGTGCTTGCATTGCACCCAGTGGTGAAAAAGAACATTTCTTCCTACAGAGAGACATTTTACTAGAAACGTAAAACATTTAAATGGGAATCCACATTCCAGCCCACACACAAACTTTTGTTTGGTTTACACATTGCATGGTGATAATGTGATAATTTTTTTTTTGTGTTGCTCACTCTCTGAAATGTTGACAGGTTTTTTTTTTTTGTTCTGAAACAATCACATAGTGGGACTGAAATGGGGCATCTGCACTGAATCAAACAGGGCAAGAACCAGCTAACTGGTATCAGATGTTTGTGGGGACAAAACACAGCGGTAAAGGAGAAGAGAGGACAGGAGGGAGGTAAAAGTGAGAGGAGGCAAGAGAGGAAAGGAGGGTACATTTGAATGAAAATGTGATAAAGAGATGAGGGAATAAGTAGTAGGTGGAGAACAAAAGATGTGATTTGAATGCAGTGCACAAGGGAAGTTTGAGGAGAAAGTAGAAAAGAGAGGAGTGAGCCGGAGAAAGGAGGTGTGATAGGATAGAGAGGAGGGAGGAGAGAAGAGGTAGGGGAGCTGGCATGCAGTGGTGGTTGGCATGGAGCTGGTTTAAGTCGATGGAAACCATTACTGAGCTCCAATTAGAGCTGGTGACATCATCTCCCCCCTCGTTTATATTCTCTCTTTCTCTCCTCATCCTCCACTGTAGCCGGGAATAGAGAACAGAGAGAGAGGTGTGGACAGAAATGCAAACGTAGCTCTTGTGGGAATCCAACTTTTACCTCACTCATTATTTGGACTGGAAGTTTATGGCTGCTCTGTGAGGACTCAAGCCATGAAACTGACGTGATTTGCTGATGTTGCAAAGTGTCTTTTGGGCTGTACCATTAAGTGCAAAATATTCTGCATGACTTGTGCACCATTTTCTACATATTTCCCTGTAATCCAGTCTACATATTTGATGGTTTCTTTTTAAACAATCAAATCTCCACTAGAGCTTACACATCCCGCATTGTAAAAAGTGGGATTTTTGTGTCTTTTTTAAATTACAAATCAGGAGTAAGTGCTATATAAATAGTGTGAAAGTATGGAAACGCTCAATCAGACAGTGGGATTCATGTGAAATATGCGGTCACACTGTGAGGTCAGTTGGATGCCCTCAAGAATAAATCCCTCCATATAATTGAATATAGAGGTTTTCAAACATAAAAAAGTGGTTAGCTTTTATTTTTTAAAGATTTTTCTGTGGCATTTTTTTGCCTTTTTATTGGTAGATGAAAGCGCCGAGTGAGGCTGGGAATGGGGTGGCGGGGGGTGTATGACGGACAACACGTCCTACGGTTGGAATTTAATTTAATTTATTGCGGACACCTGGCATGCACTGTAAGAAATGCAACTTGTTTTTGAGCTGGGTTTAGTCTCTTTCTTGTGTGTTTGTTGATTATATTCCCTGTCTGTTGTGCTTTATTTCTATTTGTAACCAAGCCAAGCTGTCTTGACCCAGGTCTCCCTCTGAAAAAGAGATCATATCTCAAGGGATTTCCTCGTTAACTAAAGGTTAAATAAAATAAATGAAAAACCACTCTTTATGGCTGTGAGCAAAACCACAAGCAGATTTACAGCCTTTAAACAGCAGAGAAACCTAACAGCTCTTTATGAATATCCATATACTGTAGTTTTATTCTACACAATTCTACTACAACAGTTTTACTGTATAAATATACAGTATTGTTTAACTGTATACTTCTTGTGTGTCCAGGTGATGTTGAACGCAGCTCCGTCATTCTTAAATGTCTTCTATCGTCTGGTGGCATCCATCATGCAGGAGGGTCGGCAGAGAGGAGACAGTGACACAGGTAACACACAGACTGACAACAAGACTTGTTATATTACTGTCAATGGACAAACATATTGGTTTTGAAGAGAAATACTATTTTATCTGTGCAAATATTTTGTGGGATTTAAACTACTTGGAAAAGCAGGTAGTTCAGTGTTCTCTCTTAAAAGTACATAATAAAAAGATGTACTTTTAAGGAGCAACAGGAAAGGCCATAAAAGTCTTGAAGCCCTGATGGAATAAACCCTGATGCTCCAAACATGAGAGAATATGAGGGAATTGTCAGTAAATGACTACCTTGGCTTTTGGTTTGAATGAGACAGCAGATTAGTAACAAATTGCAGTATGTAAATTAACTGGAAATACTTTAAAAATATATAAATATATAAATACTAATACCTGTTACTGGAAGGTCCTGGAACTGGTAGGGAACTGAGAAGTGTCGTGCCCAAACTGTTGGCAGTTTCTGATCTTCACTCAACAGCAGTAGCCTTCCAGAAATAAACAAATCATAAGATGGTCACAATCTTTTCAGTATAAATGCACTCCAAACTGCAGCCGTCTGTTGCAAAAATCTCTACTAGTCATCACAGACATTATTATTTACAAGCCAGTCGGTCTCTTTGCAGGTTGGAGACGTTTTCTGTATGTGCAGCCTAATATCTAATCGCTCTCCTCTAATAACCTCATTTCTTCATGACTTTCTAGTTAATTTAATTGGGTTTAAAAAAAAAACCAAACATTTAAGCTTTAATAGTTGAATTAAAGTATTGTATAGCAGCATTGTCATTAAAGTAGGTGCAACTCAACAGTGCCACACAGCTGAAATGTTTCCTGCTTCCCTCAGCAACAAGTCCACTTAGTCCAGGCTAGGGATGATATCTAAATAGACTAACTTAATTGATTATGTAAACAATTAACATGCATAATGTTTTTAATGTGCAGACGGTGACGTGTATCTCCAGTGCTCCAGATTGATAGAGAGGATGTACTCTCACATCACTGCTACAGCTGAGAGCTTCACCACACTGTCGGCCTTCATGGTGGCTCAGTACGTCACAGAACTGCAGAAGGTATACACACACACACACACACACACACACACACACACACACACACACACACACACACACACACACACACACACACACACACACACACACTATGAATGAGGCAGTGGGATCTCAGCTGATCTTTTGATCCAGCCCAGTTTGTCTGGTGGTGTATGTTGAGCCGGTGAGATTCAGCCGAGCAGAGTGACGGAGATGCTGATGCTCAGAAGCAGAGGTGGGACATATTTCCATTGGCCAGATAGTGAAGTTTCACAAATGTGAGTGAACGGGTTGAGGATTACTGTAACTCCATGTGCTGGAGTGAAGCTTTAGGCTGGATGTTCCCACAGAGCAGTGAGTCACGTCTGGTCTGTGAACGCGGCTCCTCTCTGCTACCAGACTGTATTTAACATGACGCCAACCTGACTCAGCAGTTTCCACACTGAGAGGAAGACATGGAAGTGCTCATCCAGACAGACAGAAAGTTGGACAGACAGACAGACAGGCAGAAGCAGTGAGGTGTTTGGGATCCTTTGAGCTCTGTGTGAGTCATGTAATAATCCTAAAATTTGATTTCTATTGTGCTTCTAATGAGGCTTTTCAGAGATGGACCTCTTTTGTAAGTCAGAGGTAATTTGGCCATCTCTGTGTCAGAACTGTTTCTAACGGCTCTTATCCTGAACTGACCTGTTTGTGCAGCAGCCAGGTGTTGTTAGACCAGAGTGGAGCTGCACCACAAAAACTGCTTTTATGCTGTCAATATGGCTGCTGGAGTTTGTGAATTTGGGCATTTATCTCGAGTTTGACTTCCCGTTCTAATGAAAACCCTAACAACACTGTCAGACTTATGATGAACAGAAAATGGATCAGAACCAGAGATATCCATGCATTCTTTGTCCTTGTGGAAAACCAGGCGCCTGCATAATACTTTATGTATCCTTGAGCTGCTAACCTCAGTCAGACATGAGGAGCAGGCTACAGAGGACTGGTAAGCCTCACTTCTTTCTAAGTCATCACCCCAGATTTTTGTTTTTCATTTTCAGCCATTTTCAGTCTTCTTGATAAACAAGAAACAGGTGTGTGGTAGAACCAAAATTAAGCAATGCAACAAGGTAACAGCAATACAGACTTACAGATCTCAACCAAGACTTGCATCCATAGACTGTATATAAGAAGTAGATATAGTCAGGGTGATGCCACCTATTGGTTTGTGGCCTGCTGTTTGAAGCCTTGAGTTCAGCATTTTGGCTGTCGCCATCTTGGTATTTTGTAACCAGAGGTGACAGGAGAGGGTGGAGTTAAGTGCAACCAAATGCTGAATAAGGTATTTTTAGGCAACCAAAATGGTTATAATTAACTTTCATGAACTGAAAATACACCGTGAAAGGATTCAAGTTGTAAGACGAAAACATGGACAACTCCCAGACCGGACAACGCCGTGGTAGCGACCTGTCAATCACAAGGTAGCCATGCCCTAAAACATACCCTGCTTTATGGTCTATTTGACTCTAAATGGAATCATAATTTACTAAATAAACATCATGCTGTATTGAAGAAGACTTGAAACTAGTGACTGAGACCATAAACTCATGTTTACAATGTTTACTGAGGTAATAAGTGAAGTGAGAAGAAGGCTCATTTTCTCATAGACTTCTATACAACAGAGTTCTTGCAACCAGAGGAGTCGCCCCCTGCTGGATAAGAGACAGAATACAACATTAAGGCAGTTCAGGACTGGCTTCACTCGTAAGACCCAGAGGTTGTCACATGGACCAGACCTGTTTACAGAGGCAACAAGTTTAAACAAAGTGCCTGATTGTAATTTATGGAAGCATAATATTTCTGTAAAAGGTGAATACATACTTTCATGATCTAGAATCTAAGCAGTGTAAAAACAGCAGTCAGATATGCATGTTTTCTAAATTTAGCAGTGCTGTCACGCACAGAGATCCATTGTGGGTACGCTGATGAAATCGTGTGCAAAATCAAACATGTTACTGTAAGTGCAGGGTTTCTGCTCACAACAGACTTCTGCATCGGCTTCACTTCTCAGACCTGGAGGTTGCCCACTGCCTACATCCTCAAGCAGGACCTGGCAGTGGAGTAATACCACAGAGAATTTCATGTACAGTATAACCAAAACGTATCATAAATGCATTTAGCAAAGCAACTCTAAGTGTAAAAATAAAAGCGTGTCAAGCAAGCGCAAAAGGAGTAAAGACTGGTTGTGAGAGAAGATGATGACTCATCAGCTTGCAGAACATATTGTTTATTTTGCCGTGCATGTTAACAGGTTAGAGCAGTCACACAACCCACATGAACAGTAGCTCGTCTGCTTGCCAGCTACATCTCTTCTAGAAATTCAAGGTCTCGCCTATTTTTACCTCGAGCCACGCGCGGTTCACAGCAACAACAGTGAAGGTGATCTTCTGACTGTATACTGACATCATACCAGCAACATTACTACAGTTTTGATGACTATCTGTAAAGTATGTCACGGACAGTGAAGGTGATCTTGTGACTGAATATTAACATCATATCAGCAACATTACTACAGTTTCAATGTCTGTATCTGTACAATTATGTCACGAACGTGCAAAAAAATAAAGATTTACTTTTCAAATCCTGCTTTCATTTCAAAATAAAAGCCCTCCAGTCTTGTTTCAGGGGACAGAATTCCTTCATTTGTCAACACAAGGCTTTTATTCTGAAATATGTGCAGGACAGTGTTGTAGAACATCCAGTGACTTGCAGGGCTTCATGAATGAATAAAGCACAAGGTTTTAATAATGGATTATTACTATTATTTACAAATTACTACACGGTTCATAATCTTTTTCTGTCTAAAATAAATATAAATGACATTTATAATGAAATGGCCATTGTGAAAGGCAAACTCAGTGTAGAAGGAAAGGGATGGCAGCAGCAGGACACTGCTGGTGTGGACAACCCAGACGGGGGCCACGCAGCAGTTCGGTGAAGCAGCCGTCACGCGCTGCTCACACGGGCAGTTTGTTCCCACCATAAGATGGTATCTAGTCTCATATCATAATAGTGATAATAATATCAATGTATTGCCCAGTCTTAAGTCAACGTTGCTCCGCATGACATTTCAAGCTTTGTTGGAAAACCCATAACAGGATGTTCCCTTCATAATGGGAAGCCTGTAATCAGGTGGGTGAGGACACTGATCCAGCCATCTGTACAAGTCATGAGGTCATGGGTGTATAAAGTAACACAGAGATGAATAACTAGACACTGGTCTAATGGGTTGGTCTGCAGGGTTCACTGAGCACAAAGGTGTTAACTGTCTATTGTGTGTGTGGCGCGCGCGCGCGCGTGCGTGCGCGCGCGCGGGGGTGCGTGCGTGGGTGCGTGTGTGTGCGTGCGTGTGTGTGTGTGTGTGTGTGTGTGTGTGTGTGTGTGTGCACATGCACATTCATGTGTTGCTGGAGAAAGAGAGCAAAGCTTGGCGTTGTGTTGTTGTTGCTTCTGTCACACAGGGAGATATGAAGTGTGTGTGTACATTATCAGATCTGATGGAAAAAATAGTCCGCCCACTAGATAATGGTCCCATGTGCAAGTATTTAATTGCCACCAGTGACATTTCTAGCAAGTTCTTTTGTCTTTTACATGCTCTTCTGTCCAACCCCTAGTATTTATCATCCAACGTGCATGTGCTTTTTTTGGTCATTTATCAGATCTGAACCTCAGCATGTTTTAAAACTGATACTGTCTACTTTTAGTTCAGATCAGAATAACAGTGACAAAGACAAGAAGAGTAAATTATACCATAAATTAAATTATACCATAAAGTTACTACCACACATCAATATGGGGCGGCAGTAGCTCAGTCTGTAGGGAGTTGGCTTGGGAACCGGAGGGTCACCGGTTCAAGGCCCGACATGGACCAAAAAAACTGAGTGTGAACTGGTAGCTGGAGAGGTGCCAGTTTACCTCTTGGGTGAGGTCAAGTCAGGGGCACCAAACCCCCAACTGCTCGGGGCGCTTGTCAGGAGCAGCCCCCTCACTCTGACACCTCTCCATTAATGCATGTATGTGTGTTTCAGGTCTGCATGTACCATGTATGAGTTTAACAGAGTGTAAATTGAATTTCCCCATTGTGGGACTAATAAAGGTAGATCTTCTTCTTCTTCTTCTTCTTCAATACAGAAGGATGAAAATAGACCCAATGTCCATAATGTACTGATATTTTATTAATCCTGTACAGGACAATTTTCTTCCTGAGGGTTTAAATCCAGGTTTCTCCATCCATTTCTACATAACCAACTCTCTGCTCCATTTGCCTCATTGAATATTTGATGCTCCTGTTCCAAACAGGAGTAATTAATTGATCATCAGTCTCGTCCCTTTGGACTCCTGCTCTTAACATTTGCATTAACATTAACCAGGACAGATGATGATGTCTGTCCTTTGATGCCACTCAAACTGAGACTCGTGGCTGTGAAGTTGAATGAATATTCAACTATTGTGGCACATAATGTGTGGTTTGCCTCAGGCTGTCCCTCAGGCTGTATGCAGACATCATGTTGCCAGTAATCAACTAAGAAAGAGAAATTTGATCTTGTTAAAGTGCATGAGGAAAATGTGAAAGCAGAGATGAGTTGCACTGTGAAAGTCTGGCATAACTTAGCCTATTGATGGTGAAACAAAGATCTGATTTTTGAAACCCATATGAACATTATTTGACCTCAGATTCATCTGGCTCGCCTAGAATTTTTATATTCCTGTCTTTTGTCACATTGTCACCACTGCTCTCTTCTCCTTATTTGCCTCTTCAGGTTACTCTGCGACCAGACGTTAAGCTGCATCTGACAGAGGGAATCTATCGGATACTGGACCTGTGTATGGAGCAGGATATCAAGTTTCTGACGGCTGGGCTGCAGATGGGAGTCAGAGAGGTGTTCAATGAGCTGTACAGCAGCTACACCCACTACCACAAAGCACAGAGGCAAGGAGAGGACAAGTACACTGTTTGAACTGTCACAAGTTTACATTTCAGTTTGATTAAATTAGAATAAATGTCATTTCTGCTTTTGTATGGGAAATCAGACATAACAGCTTGCAGATAGTGTAAACACAGATGTCACTGAGAAAGTACAGTACATTTTGTTTTTTCTCCTCATACAGTTAAAAATTAAGACATTTTACATCAGGACATTGCTTTGAATTCTGTACATAAACACAATACAATAATCAATATACAGCTAGCAACACAGCTGCATGCCAAACTAAAAGGCCATTCATACTTATTTGAATATTTGAATAGATCAAGCTAGTTGTAAACAGGAAGCAGCCAGAATGGCTCCTAAATGGCCTGAGGTGTGTTTTGACTATTAACACCACAGTAGCACAGCCTGATAATCAGTAACTGGCAAATATTTGTGGTCTGAAAACACAAAGCTCTCTACAGGCAGGCGGATCATTTTGGTTACACTTTGAACCTTAAGCACACAGCACATGGCAGACTGGAGAAACAGCAGACGAAGTATGACGTCTCACTGCAACCGTGACAGATGATGTGTGAAATGCTAATTATATTAGAAATTAAAGATGGTTTCATTGAATTGCTGGAGAAGAAAATATGGATATGTTTGTACATTATACTTTATCTTCTCTTTATTTCTGTCAGTGTTTTTTTTTTTACCCAAAACCCAATGATTTATCAGAAAATCTACATGATGCAGACTTGAGTCTATTTGCGTAATTTTGTGCACAGTATTGTCCTTTTATTAATACATATATATTTTGTGTGCATTTTTGCCTTAGAGGATCAGACAGGAGTCATAAGGGCAGATTAGAGCGGACAAAGCCAGATGAGTTACAGATCCGTGGTGTCCATCTTTTAGACTGCCAGGTCCACTGTGACACCCCCCACACTATAGCTGTTTTTGCTGGAGAATATCTAGCATAGAGGTTGACAAAAAAAACAACTGATGACCGAACTGTGCTTTTCTTTAGACACAACTGAATAATAAGAAAGTAAATTGGATTCTTGGAACTCAATGTTTTATTATCATTGTAACTTCGACAGCCCTAATTTGTTGTCATTCTGCTGAAATTTGACCAATGAATAAGGTCTATTCTGTACTTCTAGGGCAGATGTTGAAACGTTCCCTCCCCATAGTTCGACTGACATTTTAATGACCATTTAATTAAAATGTACAACATTTCTATTTTAATCTAAAAGCTGACTGCAGTTTGCTTATGATTATACTATTATACCATGGAATAAATGCATGTTAATCAGGGATTACATTACAGTTAAAATTTCCGACAAACTTGTGGCCAAAGAGACAGGCTTGTTGCCTCTCCTCTCTTTTTCTGGAAGAGTTCATGAAAGCCAAACTGACCTCTTCAGGGGTAATTTGAGACCCTCGTAACTGTTCTCTAGGACATCCGAGGCAAAGGGCAAAAGATAAAAACCTCTTTTACCTCTGCGCTGCTAAAACATCTGTTTCACTGCTCCTTCCTCCTCCACCTCTCTAAGTCCAGTTTGACTTGCATCCATCCATGGTCTAACACTACTGTAGGTAACATAAACACACTGAGTCTCTCTGCAGACCACCGTAGAGCGAGCAGCAATGAATACATGAGTGTGTGTGTTTGTGTGTGTAATCCTACTGGGACACTCTTTGGAGGCACAGCACAAAGTGTGTATTGAGAGCATTTTTAAACTTAACCTGAGCCATTTTGCTCTCCAGTCAAAATCACATTTTGTCACCGTTAAAATGAGAAATGTCGGAGCCCGAACATGAACGAGACCTTTCAGTTTAGCCAGAGGCGTTCCGGCTGAGCTCTATCTCAGACAGAGCTGATCTGAGTCCACGGACCACAGAAATATGGACGTGAACTGAGCCTTCCAGCGGTTCAACAATGACAGCTCGACTTGTTCCAAACGTCTCACGATATTTAAAAGTTTTCAGAAATGATCCATCAACTACACGATGAGGTGACTCTCAATGCTTCCTTTTCTTTGTATCTGAAAGTTGCTGGATGTTATGGAGGCACCATTTCCTCTGCTTTAATACCCCCTAAAACCATCTTTGCTTTTTCAATCGGTTTCTTTCAGTGGTAGGAAAAGTATTCAAATAATTTAGTAAAAGTAGTGACATTGTAGAAATACTCAATTACAAGTAAAAGTCCTACATTCTAAATTTGATTTAAAGTAATAGTGTGTAGCATTTAGTGTGATCTATTGGCAGAAATGTAATATAATATTAATAAGTATGTTTTCTTCAGTGTATAATCACCTGAAAATAAGAGTCCTTGTGCTTTCGTTACCTTAAAGTCATCTGTATCTACATAGGGAATGGGTCCTCTTCACAGAGTCCACCATGTTGCACCACCACGTTTCTATAGTAGCCCAGAATGGACAAACCAAACTTATTTAACTTTTCCTGCTACGTTCTACGACTGTGTTCCCGAAAACGTTACTCGCTCCCGTCACCGCTGCGCTCTCTCTCTCTCTTGCTTCACCACTCACTTCCCACATAGACACAACACTACAGGCTGGCTCTGCTCCAAATGGCTCTAGAAATGGCTATTTGCATTTTATGCATCGGCTACCATAGCTCTCCGACACGCTCGGCACACAGGAGAAGTTTCACCACGAGGTACTGCTAGATCCTACACACTGCTCCTTTAAGTAAAAGTACAAAAATATATTTATATTTTTTGAGTGCTGAACTCTAGCAGTGTTAGTATAAAAAAACATGTTTTCAGAGGCTTTAAATATAATTTTAAAGCTAGATTTTTCAATTACCCCTTCATAACTTCCATTATGTGTTCTCCTCCTCATAATGAGGACAGACCATCTCATAAACTGTTGTATGCCATCTCATAATTATTGGAAACTTTACCATAATCAAGACTTTGTGATTCCTCACTGAAATGTGCAGCAACCACCTTCTAGACGTTTCATCGTGGTTATTGTTTAACTGGAAGCGTCCTTGCCTTTAACTGGTTTTATTGGAGATCCTTGCTGTCACATGTAGCCTGCTATAAACACTGTTTTAAAGACTCTTCCACTACACTTGTATATGCAAAGTCCTGGTTTATACAAAGTCAAAAAACATGCCCAAATATAAATTTAAGTTTCAACTAAAGTCTCATTTAATTGCATATCAGTCTGGGACCCAACATGTGGGATCCACACTAGTTTGAGTATAGAAGTACTGCAGCTGCTGAGACCCAGAACAACAGGGTTGGATTGAGAAGTTAATGGTGTAGGTTGTGATTGTTGGTTTGACGTTATACTCAGGGCTTCCACTAAAGGTTAATGTCATTATTGATTATTCTGCTGATTATTTTCCTGATTAATAATTTAAATGATGAAAGGTGCCCATCACAATATCCTGAACCCCAGGGTGATGTCATCAAACTACTTTTGTGTGTGGTCCAAATCAATGATACAAACGAAGGAACAAAGGAAGGAAGGAAAGGAGGAAAGAAGAGAGAGTGTAGAAAAGGAGATGAAACTGATAATCTTCCAACCTTTCAGTCTGTCCCTAACTTTGTCAGCCTGGTTCAGAACCAGAGGATAGAGGAAAGAAGGATGGGAAGAAACAAGGAGGGAGGGAGGATAGATCAGAGGACAGATGCAAGAGAGGGGGCAAGGGTTGTAAGAAATGACAGAAGGAAAGGAAAGAACAAAGGGAGAAAGTAAGGAAGGATGGAAGGGCAGAACAACAGAAGGGACAGTGGGAGGAAGGGAGGGAGGGCAGAAGGATGGAACAGAGGAAGGCTGGAAGGAAGGAACTATGGGAGGAAGGAAGGGTGGACAGAAGGATGGAAGGAAGGAAGAATGGGATGAAGGATATAGCAGAGGAAGAAATTAACAATGGGATGAGGAAGAATGGAAGGAAGGGAGGAAGGAACAATGTGTGGATGGAAAGAAACAAGGAAAGGGAAGGGGGTGAAAGGGTGAAAGGAAGGAAACATGGAGGGAAGGATGGAATGAAGGAAGGCTAAAGCAGAGGATGCACAAAGGAAGGGGAGAAGATAGGGACATAATGTGGAAGGAAAGAGGGGAGGAAGAAATGGAAGGGGGAGAAAGGAAAGAAGGGGGATCAAAGGGAAGAAGGATGGATAGATCAAGGGAAGGAAGGAAGGAAGGAGCAAAGAGAAGTAATAGAGGATGGAAAGAGAGGGATCAGAGGAAGGAAGGATAGAGCAAAGGAAGGAAGAAACAAGAAAAGAAGAAATGGAGGAAGGAAGGCTAGATTATACGAAGGAAAGAACAGGGAAAGAAGAAAGGAATAAGGAAGGGAAGAAGGATAATAGAGAGGAAGGAAGTGAGGGAGAAAGGTAAATCTTTTGCTTTGTCTCGTTTAACCCGTTGTAGAGCGTCTCTGGCGCCCCTAGCGTCTCCTCTCCTCACCTGCAGCTCCACAGCAGACAGCGACACAACTAGCCTGATGATCACAGATCCCCTCTCTCTGCTCCGGGAGCCACATAACTGAGATTTTACAACAATCATTTCCTACAGGGACTGTCCCCACCCCCTCTGCTCGGCTTTAGCGCGGACCCGCACGGCACAGCTCGACTCGCCGCCAGCCCCGGCCCTCCTCCAGGGCTGCCTGAGCCGGCGTTTGATTGGATTAGAGTCGGATAGCCTTTGCCCTCTAACCCCGCTGATGTTGGCTGGCTGCTTCCTGCTCCCTCCGATCCCCCTGACCGACTGACGAAGCTCTGCCGAAGCCGCACGGCGAAGCGCCCTGCACGGACACAGCCGACCGGGACGAGCCGCTACAGCCCGACCAGACCGGAGAGGAGCCACGAAACGCACAGGCAGGCGGACGACACAACGAGGCAGCCATGCGGAGGAAATCGAGGATATTGTTATGTTTTGCGGTGCTGTGGGTGCTGGGGATAGCCTACTACTTCTACTCGGGGACAGCGTTGAGTCGAAAGGTAGGATTTCCGTTCCTCGACTGCTTTTTTTCTGGCTACACGCTCCGTCTCGGTGTGTTTTCTCCCCCCCGTACAAAGCGACGATGGAGCGGTGTGATTTGGCGCTGTTGTGTCTCTTTTCTGGGGCTGTGTTTGTGCGGCTGCACCGATGCTGAGGGGAATGTGATAAAGGGCCTGCTAGTATCAGTGGGCAGGCATTGATTTGGTGGAGATGAGTGTAGACAAGGGCAGCAGGGTAGCGGGGCTGGCCGGTTCGGCGTGCACAGACCTCCCGCCGTGCCGGTGAATGCCTTCCCGTGGCAGCGGCAGCGGAGCACGTCCACGCCGGGTAGCCTGTCAGCCGCTTTACCGTGGCGGTGCCGGTTAACGTGACAGCAGAATAGTAGTGGAAGCATACCTAGTGATTGTTATTAATATTAGGCTGCTGGCCTGGCTCCTCAGGGCCGGGGTGGTTGGGGGGGGTTAGCCTATAGAGCACGTCAGCACAAGCTGCTGCTCCCAGAAATGAGCAGAGATCAGGAAGTGTGCAGATTAACGCCAGTTAAATCACTGATGCACCATGCTGGCGGGATGTGCTTTAAAAAAGGCTTTAAACATTATTTTACTGTGGGAGCCAAATAGATAGAACTTGACTTTCTGTCTGCTAATGTGTGTGAACATTTTTATTTGATATAAGTTTATCTAGTACGGCACCTTTCATAGAACACACTGCACAAAGTGCTGTGGAAAATAAATGCACTTAATAAATGCTAAATAATTAGTAATACAATAAAACAGCTGAAACACAAACTTAAAAACCCTGTTCAATCAGACGATTTGTAGGTACACAAAGTTTAAATGAATGCAGTCTATAGTGCACTAAATGAGTTTTACTGTAAGCTGTTTTTAAGATATAACCTTATGTTTCTGATATTTTGTCTGCCTAGTTTATGTAGCCTATATAACTGGATTACACACAGTGGATTGTGGTGTCTGCCACTTACGATCTATGTAAAATTAATCCACTAATCAAATTGTAAACACTGAGTTAGTGATACCAAACAGTAGAAATATGGATCATGTAACCTCAATCATAAAGTCTGAACAATCTTAGTAATAACACTGATAATCAGTTTATTTTATATAGCACCTTTCATAGAACACAATTCAGTGCTTTCCAGGAATAGAAAATAATTAAAAACAGTAAAAACTATACAATCAGATGCCACATTTATAGTTATACTAAGTGTAAATGCTGTCTATAATTTACTTAATGCTAAGTTTTCTCTGAGCTGTTTTTGAGATATAATATTATGCTTCTGATATTGTGTCCATCCACTTATATAGGCTACATAATTGGATTACTGCAAACAGTCGATTAGTTGATTTTACAGAAAATATGATAATAATTTAAGTCATTTCTTAAGCAAGAGATGGAAAACATTTGATGGGTCCGTCTATGGATGCACTGCTACCTTATCGGCCGATACTGACTCAAATAGCTGGATTGGGTATCGGTGACAATCTGATCGATTCATTTCAGTTCTATGTTTATATATTACTTAATACGTAAAATTTAATTCCTGTTTAAATTTTTACCAATTTGTTGCTGCATTAGAAAGGTTTACACTTGAACTGCAATTAATGTAAATAATTCTGTTAATTTTGCAATGTATTATTTTAACGATACATAACAATTCAGTAAATTTCTATGTCTATATTTAGTTTGATACATTTAGTTTTACAACTTTAGGAAATCAATGTTAACGTTAAGCCTGATGTTGCCTTACACATAACGGAATGGTCCCATCTCTTCCACACAGTGAGGCATACAGCTTCGTAATTACACGCTGGTATCAGACTGGTACTCCGTATCGGTCGATACCCAAAGCCCAGGTATCGCTGTTGGTATCGGGACTGAAAAAGAGGAATCGATGCATCCTAAGTTCCAACTCCAGGTCTGAACTTAAGTTATTCCTCACCTGCCACTGTGGCAGATTGCTGAACATTTCTACCAGTCACTCATTTTATATGTCCACCTCTTATAAAATCTGTGTACTTTATAAAGTATTGTAAACACTGAGTCACCAGACAGTAGAAATGGATCATGTCATCTCAATCACTGACTATTTTTAACTTAGGAGGTGCTTTTTAATACATTTTAATAACTTTTAAATAATACTTCCTAATGTAAGGAAACCTGGATGACCCCAACTTCTAAAATGTATGAATTTGCCTTTAAAATGCCTTTTCCTTTTTAATCCGTTGGTCGGACAAAACAAGACATGAAGACGCTGCGTTGTATTCTAACTGTGATGGGGATTTTTCACTATTTTCAAACGATTAATCAAGAAATAACCTGGCATGTAAATCAATAACGAAAATACGTGTCAGTTGCAGCCCTGTTAGTAAACGTGGCACAGTTCAACAGCACCATAAACTGCATCCTCCAGTCCACAGTGAGCATGAAGTTGAATCAGCACCTTTTTAAAACAGCTTATGCAAAAAAAAAAAAAAACATTATAACCTTCATGGAGGTAGGGTTTATTGCAGGACTTTTTATATTAGACTGCATTTGTTTTAGCTAAATAAACTATGCAAGTCATTTGTTAATGTTAGTTTATTATTCTTACATCTGTGGTTTTCTTCCTGTGTGTGTTGTGCAGTTTGTTTACTGCAACTTCTTAAAGAAGGGCTGTATTGCAGCACTACAGGACACCTCAAAAGCTGTAGTAGTAGTTGTAGTAGGAGAAGTATAGGTTAGCAGTACTGTAATAGCTGGTAAGGTGACTCTGTGTATGTTGAGGCATGGATGGATTCCATTCATGATATACCAGGCCTGTACATGCAATAGTATGCCATGCGTGAAATGTAAGTTTAATGTCCTCCAGGTGTTCATAGGAAGACATGTTCCCATTGTACACCCATCTATATTTTGTGTGTGTGTGTGTTAATGCAGGCCAGTGTATCCTGCTGTGTGTATGTATGAAGCGCTCTGCGTGGGTGGTTGTGTGCACAGCACACTGCCTCTCCCTATTTGGTTGTGTGTGTGAACGCCTTGTGTGTATTCCACCTGTCTCGTGTCTTGTCCTATCTGCGTCTCTGTGTTTGCTTTGCTCCAGTCAACCAGAGCAGCCCTTTTACTCTTCCATTAGGCTGATAGCCATGTGTGTGTGTTTGTGGTTGTTAGGGGGTCAAAGTGACACTCCGTGATAAGCAACTTTCTCTGGGGTTGGGTTGCGGGCGGCATTAATATGGATCCTGGATGATTGGCTGCACCTGACTGGCGTCTTTACACAGAGGGAGATCTAATCTGGTTAAACAAAGGTTGAGCTGTGCAGGTTAAGTGTTGTTTTCCATCACGTCTTCATCCCCCTTTGAAACAGTCGAAGCATTTTAAGAATTTCTCTCTGCTGTCATGGTTGTTGTGTGAGCTGATGATTATGCAGATTACCGGTAGTTATTGTTTATTCTATGAAATACCCAAAAGTAAAGAATCCCATTATGAGTTCCAGGGTCCAATATGATGTCTTGAAACAGCTAATTTAGAATGAAGCCCAAAAATATTCAAAATACTATGTTATAAAACAGCGAATCTTTGTATTTGAAAAGCTGGATCCGAGTAATGTTTGGAGTTTTTCTTAATAATAAACTTCAACCGATTTAATTATTTTAGTAACGCTGCAACTAATGATTATTGTCGATTGATTTATTGATTATTCAATGAATTGATCAGTTGTTTGGCCTGTAAAATGTCTCAAATAGCTTGTTTTGTCCACAACTCAAAGATAGAGTAAAGAAACTAGAAAATATTCACATTTAAGAAGCTGCAATCAGAAAATTTTGCTTTTTCTTCTTAAAAATACTCCAACTGATCAATCGATTATCAAAATAGATGGCGATTAATTTAATAGTTAACAACTAATTGATCAATTGTTGCAGCTCTACATTTCAGTAATAGTGCTCTTGCCATCAACTCCTACTAATGATGTAAAAAGTTCACTTTTTTTCCATTTTTAGGTAACAAAGAGGTGAATTGGAAATGTCGTGAATTAAATTACGAAGCAATATCCAAAGGTTGCCACATATGGATAATTATGTTTTCTATCGAGTATCGCAAAATTCCGTTTTGTGATACTGGATCGATTCTCAAAAACACTGTTGATTTTTAAGATGAACTCAATCAGTACTTTATTTGCAAAGAGATGTTCCCCTCAAAGTAGTGCTATGATACAGGATGTTATAAGGACTGTGATTTAATGCATATGGTGGCGTGTTCTTTATACAACGACAATTTTCCTAAAATTAGATTAAAAAAAATTGCAAATATCGCCTTGTTCACAGTATCGCAGTATATCGCAATATAAGATAAGTTAAGATAAGATATTCCTTTATTGGTCCATCAGTGGAGAAATTCCCACAGTGGAGAAATTCACATGTCAATATCATATGTGTCGTATCGCAATACACAGCCCAACTCCAAAGTGTGATTCACAAGTGTGTGCAATCATTCATTAGTCAGACTTGAGGTATTGGTGACTTGCTGATGTCTGGAGACTTGACTGTTTAACGGTGCAAAGAAAATCAGACAAAGAAGCATGTCCATGAGCAAGTGCTTGGACC
Source organism: Pterois miles (assembly GCA_947000775.1). Taxonomy (NCBI): domain Eukaryota; kingdom Metazoa; phylum Chordata; class Actinopteri; order Perciformes; family Scorpaenidae; genus Pterois; species Pterois miles. Next base: position 1,490,930 of record CAMQGK010000463.1, on the reverse strand, counting down.
TTTAACTTAAAACATTTCCAAGCAACTTTACTTTGTTGTTGTGTCATTGCTGCTTGACTCCTCTGTGGTGGATCCAGCAGGATTCCCACTCTCACGGCAACTAATTCAATAATCTGAAAGGCCGATGTCTCTGCCAGAGGAATTAGTTCAGCTTCTTTCTGCAGCTCTGTCATGCACACCCAAGCGCCCACCAAACAGCATCTCTACTATTATCAGTTCAGAAGTACCCAATTTGGAAGAGTATCCCTCTGGTTAGAGTCTGTGTGCCAATTTGAAGACGCTGTTTGAACACAGTATCGGTGCCTGTGAGCTATCGTTGCCATTTCTGACATAGTCCTTACAAGCTTTTATTTTTGGTCTGTGACTGAAATGTCACAGTGTGTCTCCAGAGGTCTCGAGCGAACCAGTGCACTCAATGTTCCCCATATCTGCGATCATAGATTTAGAGCTTGCGTCATTGGGTAAGTTAGTCTTTGTTTTATTAGTGTACACAGTGATATGGAGTGTTCTTGAGCATTTCTCAGGTCTGCTGGTTGATTTACACCAACTTACAGTGTAAAATGAGAGGACAGGAGCTGAGCGTTATGGGAGGTGTACCAACCCATCAACAACCTCATTTTGGTGGTCGTTCACATGCATTATGCATATTTTTTGCAACAAAGCCATCCTTTCTTATTCTTTTTGGCATCCTTCTACAGTATTACAGTATACAGTACCAGTACATGTATGTATTCGTGCAGTGTGCAGTATTTTATTGGTTGAAAGTGAAGTTTCTCCTTTCTTTAAACAGTGTGTAGAATGACAGGAAACTTTGGGAGACACCCAGCAGCTGGTACAAAGTTGTGTCTGTAAGTGCATTGTTGCACACAGGAGGATAATGTGGCAAACATGAGCCTGCTGCCTCCCCAGGATGCCCCATTAAAGTCTTCCTTGTTGGACAGACCTCAGAGGGCTTTTCCTGCCAGCTCTTAAGAGACTAACATCCCACTGTTGAGTCCACTTTCCTGCTAATCAGTGGCGGGTAAGAGGGGAGCTAAATGGCTGATAGTGGAGGGTGGCACAGAACCCACGGGAAAATCCAACAAATGCAGACTTTATAAGAAAGTTATCAGCTGTTTGAGTAAAGCTACCAGTGGAAGGTAATTGGATTCATTAAGGTAGTAAACAGTGTGAGTGGCTTGTATAACATTCAGTCACATATCTCTCTTGTAGATCAGTACAAATATACTGTAATAATGTATTTCAATTACTATGAACAGTACTCACTTTGACAAAGAATGGGGGCAGGGCGGGGAGTGAATGTGCAAGAATAAATCACATACACATGTGGTAAACACGGTCATGTCTGACTGACTCACACACACACTGGCGGTCCACTGTTGATATGGAGCTCAGCTCTCACCCAAAGGTGGATCGCAGCAGCAGCAGGAGCAGGAGCAGCAGAAGTAGAAGAAGTATTTCTCAGTGTGTTGTTGTGATTGGCCAGAGGTTTGGATTAGTGAGTTCAGTGCTTTTCTTCCAGCAAACTGTGGAGAACTGCACACATGAATGGGCTCAGCAGGGATTCGGAGAGCTTTTAACGCCGACTGGTCCAGCTAGCTCCCGAGTGAAAGTTGCAGCTTCTGCTCGGCGTTCAGCGCCTGCCTCTCCGTGCATCATGTCTCAAACTACGGTTTTATCGGTAAATCGGTAGTGTGAATCAGTCGCACCTCACTATGTTAGTGACGGTGAAAGTGATGGGGCATTATTAGTGTGTGTTTTGTCTTTTGCCTGTTGTTTAATATTTTTTTTGAAATAGATGTTTTAAAGCCAGAATCATTATAGTTGCTTCATTTGAGTCTGTACCGAAGTAGAAGGAAGTTACCGCTTTTATTGTTGTAGTATGAGTAACGTGACATGATATCCGTTCTGTGTCCTTCGCTCAAAACAAACAGTAGCCGGCCGGCTGTAGCGAGCAGAAACCGGCAGATATGATGGAGCAGAAAATGGCGGGGGGCCGTTGTGAATACCTGCACTCTCACATTTTAAATCCAATGTGATAAACACTGCACATACAGTAAAGTATGGAAACACTTTGGGTTTCACACACTGCAGGAAAAGCAGAGCTAGACATCATGGCTAAAGCTGCATGCTAACTCTGTCATGGACAGGAAACATTATAACGTGCGGTCAAACAAGCCGTAGCTCATCTCTGTGGTCACATTGGGCGACGCTACAGCTGTAGAGCACCCATATTCTGACATTTATGTTCAATGCATTCAGATGGCCCTGATGGAGCTGACCATGGATGTATAAAGAGAACGGAGCTGAGGGGAGAGCTAGTGACAGATTTGGTGAAGGTAGCAGAAATATATGTGTGACTACATTCAGTTTTCAAAATAAGGTGTCAACAAAGGGAACTGTATATACAAAATACATATATGAAAATAAGATTGATTACATTCACCAGCAGCACAGTATAAAACATTACAATTCCCCTCACAAATTAAAAAGAAAAAACAGCTAATTTGTGAGGGAAATGTCATTATTCAGCGATTTTTGGGTTGCTGGAAAAAATTGTAATTAATAATGCCTGAGAATGACTGATATATTTGACTTCAGGACATCTCTGACTACATACAGGCTGAAAATCAAACATTTTTACTGTATTTACTTAAATATTTTCCAAAATAAAAGTTCTTAGAATTGTATAATTCAACTTTCTCCCATGGTCTAGTGTTAAAAAAAGTTTACAGAAATCGCAATAAATCACAATATCGAATCACAATACATATTGAATTGACACGATCATGGTGATAGTATTGAATCAGGAGATGGGTGAATCATCCCAGCCGGTGTTTAGTGGGTAGTATGCAGAGCACGGTGGATGCTGGCCTCTGCTCCTTGACACACTATCTGCTGGAGTGACACATTATTGTCAGCGCTCCCACACAGACCCTGCAGTGTATCTGTAATCTTTAAAGTCAGGTCGTTATTGTATGTGCATGCTTATGTGCACACACGCTGCTTTAGTTATAGTACTGATTGCATGCGTTAGACTTCCTGCTGTTGTGTAACTACAGCACAATGGTCTAGCTGAAAGAGCTGCGGCTTTAAAACTACTCAAGACCTCAGCAGTTCAATATGTTTATAATAATGCCAGAATACAGTGTAATTTAAGTCAGCGAGCACAGATCCATTATTACTAACTAAATGTGGTTCCACAGAGCCAACGCTGAATCGATAAAAGGCTTGAATGAAGCTGGGGATCCCTAGATACTCAGTCCTTCTCAGATTCACAGTTTTTTGTTTGAAGTATTGACTGTGTGTGTGTGTGTGTGTGTGTGTGTGTGTGTGTGTGTGTGTGTGTGTGTGTGTGTGTTACTGTTTATTATGAATAATGATCACTTCTGACAGATGCTCAACAGATTCACTGTAAATAGAGATACCAAAGAAGAAGATGTGTCCCTGTTGTTTATTAAAGATTTATTTTCAGAGGGTATAGTCAGACAAAAACACTCTTTTGAACCCTTCACAGTCGCATCAGAGTTACACAGCGTCATAGCTGGGAGTCCCAGAAGAGACTATTGTGTTGTTCTGCTGCAGCAGCTCCCGTAACTAGGCATAGCAGTCTAGTCAAGCTTTGGAGAAAGAAATAGCCTTATCATACTTATATTATTATATTATTAGGGCTAACTGCCTCTACCGTGCAGCCGTAGCGTGCAGTGGGTAGCACTGTCGCCTCACAGCCAGAGGATCGCAGGTTCAAATCCAGTGTGTTTTCAATTCAGGAAAGTTAATTTGGTTGCCTGAAAACGTCAGCGTTCGGTTGTACTTAGCTCCACTCTCTCGAGTCACTTCTGGTTGCAAATAACCAGCATGGTGACGGCCAAATACCAAGATGGCGATGGCCAAAATGGTGGTCACGAGGCTTCAAAACTGCACTCCACACACCAGTGGGTGATTTCACGGTGATGGTATCTACTTCTTATATACAATCTACAATTTAATACCCTTTTACAGGGTTCTTCTTTAATACAAGTCAGCTGAAAACACTAAAAAGTCTTTTATTCCCAGTTAGTCCTGATCTATCAGGCCTGAAACCCAACGACTGACTGCCATGAATAGAAAGCAGTTATATCAGGAGATTTAGACTGAGACATCTCCCAGAAAGAAGGCAGATAGTTTAGATAATAGCAGTGTATAGGCGTTGAAAAGAGCAGGTTATATCTGTTGATATCAAACTATCAGTTTCACTACATCCTCGTCTGTGGCTTGAGAACTCTTTATTTTATTTCATTTATTCTGTCTGTCTTGTGTATCCACCCCTCTTTGGTAGTTTCCTTGTGGTTAAACACAACAGCATGTTGCATCTGCAAGTCTGCCCTAAACTGGATTATTTCCTTCTTATGTTGATTTTCTTCCCTGGCAGGCGACGAACGTTCGTGGAAAAGTTGAAAGGGATGAGGATATCTATTGTTCGTGGGACCTGCACCAAGGCGAGAGCTTTTTCAAAGATCTGTTTTTTATTCAGACATCAAGAGAAAGCAGAGCAACCCACTTTTATTCAATTTGTCACTGTGAGGCAAACTATTGTAGCTGCTTCACTATATTGACGTTCTCAGAACTTCACAAGCGGTGAGGTCAGCAGTAATCAGTGTTCCCGTTATTATCAGGCGAAACTATTCAAAAAGGCCCGATAAGGAGCGCAGGCGGTTGGGATGTTTCGCCTCTTTGTGGCAAGGTCTTCAAATCACTAAATAAATGACAACCTCCAATATAGTTATATAATTAAGTTGGTGCACTTCCAGTCACTGCTACTGGACTGTGCAGCGCTTTAATGGAAATGCTGTTGTTGCGTGACTGGAATTATGAAAAGGATGTTCATGATTTTTCAGAATAAATCATCAGAAAATGCGGAAAATTTACCTCTTCAAATGCAAGCTTCTTGCTTATGTCTCCCCTGATGTAGATGCACTTGCAAACCAACTAAAATGACTAAATCAGGATTTACAATTTGTGTATTATTTTGACATTCAACTCCCCGAAAGACATGGTGCAGCACTTACATTATACCAGGAGACTCAGAGAAGTTGTGTCTTTTATGAAAATCAAGACAAAAGTTGAGCTCTACCTTTGCCCCCTATGATTGTCAGTTCAAGATGGTTGTGTGTGCTGATGACTAACAGTGTGTATCGGCGTATGTTTTGGCTCTCCAGAGCATATTTTAGTTCAACCTGTTTCTGTTGTCTGAATGTCCCATCTGCCCCGCTCTCAGCTGTTTGTTGCTGCCGACTGCCGACTTACAAAACAAACATAATGCAGAGCGGATTGAAGTACATGCAAACAGGCATCCGGGCCACCCACTCCATCCTCATACCGAAACATCCACAGTAGACGTGTGTGGATCTGTCACATTTGGGTCACAGAATCCTGATGCTGACAATCTGCATCTGATTCAAATTCAAATGAGGTGCGGATCTTTGTTTTCTATCCTGAACAGAAAATTTGCTATTTTTTGGCAATAATGATGATAATTCAGAAGATAATACTGAAATATTATCCAATGATGGCTTCTCCCTAATCATCCAATCAGTACTCGGTGTAGAGGGAAGGGATGGTCGAGGGCCAGTCCATCAGATGTGTTGTATGTAGAACAGCAAGGGCCCTTCTGTGTTGAAGCTCAGCAGCTTAAATAACTGATTTTTAAGATGGAAGAAATGTCCAAATAATGTCTGGTTGTCTGCCAAAGTGGTGGGTGGATGGATTTTTTTTTTTTTTAACACTGGTCTGGTGGGAGGTGTTAATTTCCCGCCCTGCATCACATCATGGCCATTCAATAATGAACATTATTATGAGCATTTGTTTTACTCAGTAAAAATGGTGTCCTGCAAGGAAAATTGCACCAAAAACACTCATAGTATTGCTAAAAACAGCTATTGGTGATGTGCTTTGTCTTTCAGATGTTTCTTCAGTTGCTTTTCCTGTTTAATTTGTGTCATATTCATGCTTTTATTGTCTTATTACTATTTAATCTCTAATTGGTTTGGCAATACTCAGCACCAATTGCACTCTTGGACTTTACTTGGGTCTGATGCCTTCTTTGTTCCATTGTGGCATTAATGATAAACATCTAGATTACTAGATAACTAGATTGCAATGTAGCCTAAGGGGGCTGGTAATTTAGAAAAAAATTTCTTAACCGATACCCAACAATTAATTTGGATGTTAATAATTAATTAATTAATTATTAATAATTAATTAGTTATTAAGACCCCCTAGCAGCCTAGTGTTGTCAAGTTACTGCAATTTATAAAGTTGATACAATACTCTGAAAAATATTGATATTGAATAGCATTTTTGATACCAAGTGGCATAAAATTTTAGATTTTTATTTAAAGATAAATAGTAGTGTAAAGGTGTATCTTAAAGATGATATTTTCACTTGGCATCAGTGACACTGGATTGTTGATCATGGAATGAATATATTGATCCAAATCGATCTATCCTTGCACCCCTAACAAAAAAGGTAAATTAAAACACTTACGAAATTATCTGAAAGATAATTTGTGTAATGTGTATAATAAAGGTTGAAAGAGACTTGACTGACTACAGCTGCTCTTCGTGACCTCTCCAGCCTCGTGACCCCACATAGCCATAAAAAGGTCCAAATTCCACGAGGAATTTTATTGGTCAATACTTGTAAAGAAGAAGCGTGTGAAGTGTCTGTTTACAGTATGTTGAAATGCATTTCAGGAAGCAGAGGTGCTGACTCGGCCCTATTGGCTTCGTCCAGTTTAAAATTGAGGAAGAATCAGAGCAACTGCTGAAATGGTTAGAAACTAAAGTTTGTGAGCAGGTTCCCGTATTTACAGCTTGTTGGAGTCATGACATAACGGGTGGAAATGAGTGAAATGAATAATTAGAGAGCCTTAGTGTATGTCTGTGTTTGTGACCACGTGTTCTCCCATTTTTCCTGGCTCTTTCTGTGGACTCTCCTCTCCTCTCAGGGACACGTCACCAGATTTTTTGACTTTTGTGTTTGTGTCTCAGGCTGTCCTTTGTATATATACCAACCTAATACACAATTTGGCGAGAGAGAAGTGTTTTTTTTTCCACTCATCCCTTCAAGTGAAGTTGCTGCTTCTGACCTGGACAGCTCACAAAGCAGCTTGAAGGCAGCACGAACAGGAGTCGTCTGTCCAAGTGGTTGAAACTCTGAAGGAAAAAGCCTGAAAATCACATCATTTATATATATAAAAAAGAGACGGCACAGCTAGTCTGGTGCTAAAAACAGACTGCTACTGTATGGCCTTTTCCTCTGGTGACAGGAACCTTAGATGGTGGTTCTGTAAAAATAGATGCGTGCATTTATACGTTTAACACGATGCCTGTGTTTTAACATAAACCCTCTATTTTAACCTAAACTAAGTCCGAGGTTCCTATCAGCAGAGGTTTATGTGTACAGCCAGACTATTTCTGCTGCCTCAGGACTTATGACAGCCTGTGCCAGTTGTAATTGTATGAATTCATGTACAATGATTTATGGTAGGAAATATTTTGTTATTCCAAGTAAGCTGCTGCTGTACCCATCAGCTCCAGCCAGGAATACCAGCACTGCTAACAAACAGCTTGCAGCTCAGTGGCAAACACTGAAGCAGATTTTAGGCTCTTGTCTTTGTTGTTGTTGCATTATTTATTCAGAAAACTTACTTAGGTGTTTAGGTGTATCCTTGTACATATATGAACTGACCGTTCAACCTACCGCGTTATTTACGGCATGGAGCATTTCATGCTACATTATTTTGTGGATTAGAGGTTATGTTGAAAAGAAGCCCTGTTTATGATACCACATGCACTGTGTGAGAGCTGAATGCTACTGTGTCAGAGTTGAGGTCATAGTCTGTATATAAGAAGAGGACGTAGTCACAGTGACGTTACCCAGTGGTTTGTGGATTACAGTCTTGACGCCTTGAGTTCAGCATTTTAGCCATCGCTATTTTTAGGCAACCAAAAATGTTATTAACTTTCATGAACACTGCGAAAGGGTTAAAGTGTAAGACGAACACACGGATAACTCCCAGACCGGACAACGCTGTGGTAGCGACCTGTCAATCACAAGCTAGCCACGCCCTAAAGCATACCCTGCTTTATGGTCTATTTGACTCTAAATGGGACCATAATTTACTGAAAGAAGACTTGAAACTGGTGATTGAGACCATAAACTCTTGTTTACAGTGTTTACTGAGGTAATAAATGAAGTGAGAAGTAGGATCAATTTCTCATAGACCTCTTTTTGCAACCAGAGGAGTCGCCACCTGCTGGCTATTAGAGACAATGCAAGTTTAAAGCACTTCAGCATTGGCTTCACTTTTCAGACCCGGAGGCGTTAGCAGCTCCTTCCTGCTTGGATGTAGTTGAAGTTTACACTCCAGCACCCCAAGCAATCATTTCTTTATTTCCTTATTTTGTCTTCTACATGGATCATTAACTGGTGGTGATACTGACTTTTTGCCTTTTGTCTTTTAGTGTACATTTTTAAGACCCCTTTTACAGGGCTCTTATTTTAAAACGAGTCAGCTGGAAACATTAGAAAGCGAGCCGGAGACTGCCTTTTCAACCAGCGTTCCCTGACTCAGGACATTTTTCAGTGCGATGATGTTAAACTCTTCAGTTTCGCTGCTACCAGCCACATGGTAATGCACTCACTTCCCTCTGTCTCTCCTCCTCACCTTCTCTTTCTCCTATGCCTTCTCTCCACAGTTTATTTATTTCCTTTGTGTTTTTGATCTGCACAAATATACTTTTCTCACTTCTTGTGCATGCTTGCTTTCTCTTATTTGTTTTCGCTTTTATTTAGTTTCTTCTGTTTAAGTAGGCCAGAAATTCAGTTGGTCACCCTGGGAGCCAATTATGAAAACACAGTTGTCGTCATGTACAGACGCACCAGAAGCAGGCCTTTGAGCGTGACCCACTTTGGGCCCTAACCCGCAGCTTTAGAAACCACCTACATGAAGGGAGTAACAGAATATCCTGAGCTCTGGGGGCCAGCTCTGTGCGTTTCTGCCATAAAAGGTAGGCTTGATTTATCTGTGCTTTCAGCTCGGTGGGGGCGGAGCAGACGCAATTGTGTCAGACCCCATCAAGACGGGCTAAGAATAGCTAAAACCATCTAACACCGTAGCTTGGGTTGGTTTGAAATGGGTTGTTTCACACCCTCTCTGCTGCTCGTTGGAGACGAGGCCAAGTCTGCTGCTGACGCTCAGTTTACAGTCGCAGGTACGGCTAGCTGAGCTCAGCCAAGCTTTGGGATGGAGCAGTGGATGGTATACGCTTTGGAGTGTGTAGTTGTATTGTGAATACATGGACCCCTTTCATTGTATCAGTCTGCTGTGTCAGCTTTGTTTGTTCCTGAAACAGCCTCCCTCTCCTCTAGTGTCGCTCTTCCTTCTGCTGCCGTCTATTAACAACATGGCAGCCGCAGAGCATGTGATGCTCTCACAGGTCAGAGTTCACAGACCCACCCTGCTGTGTGCGAATGATTGACCCAAGGGTCGGTAAGCACAAGGATCTGCAGCCATAAATGCCAGGCGGAGGTGGCTGTTGTCGGCTGACTGACTAAAATGTACGGACATAGCTAAATGAAATTACACTCTCAAAACTGTAATGGCAGCACTGAGACAGATTGTGGTACCGGAGAATTTGTGTTCTGGCTGGACTGCTGTGTCTGCTGTTTCTGTTGTTGGCAGATTATACAGAGCGCTCTCCTCTCTATTACTCACTGTTCTCACAGTTCCTAAAAACAGCAGCACAGTAGAAATCAAATCACACTTAGTTATTGCTCTGCAGCAGGAAAATGGTGCTGAAACTAAATGTCTTTATACTCACTGCGATTGATCTGTTTACTGAATAAGTACCTCAATTTGACGCTGAACTTCAAGGCAGGAGCAGATTGTTTCTGTATGGTCACAGCACCGTATCCGTCGCACATTATTCTTACAAATGAGCAAAATGCCAACGGGGGAAATAAACCACAAATACCCAAAGGACACATTTAAAGAAAACACTGGTGAGCACTTGCTTGTGATGGTGTATTTAGTTTCTAGTGCATTGCTGCTTTTATTTGTTGTGACACGTTGTGGCATTATTTGAGTTGCTTCAGCTGTGTTGTTTGACAATTTTCAGCTCACATTTCTCAGTGATATAATCAAGAAAAACGTTGTTTTAAAATGTGATCAAATAAAAGAAATGAATAATATAGTATGTACAAACTTTGCTGGCTGACCTTTGTAGATAAGTAGAAGTGAAGTGTATCACAGGAAGCATTTTTTTTCCTCGATCTATCACCGCTGAGCTGACGAAACAAGAAGCTTGTAACAAATGTCACAAGGTCCAGAAGCACCAAACCGACATCAGAGCACTAGCGGCGCCGAAGGCTGCCTGGTGCTTCGCATCACATCACCTTTGTTTTGGCCTAAAAGTTGTACTCAAACGCACCACAAACGGTCGTGCATTCTGTTCCTGTGTGAGAGGAAATAACTCTCTACACCAGCAGGTCGTGGTAGTCTATTTGTCATTCAAAAAGGGAAACCGGAAGACCTGGGGCATCTGCCGGCCATTTTCACACTGCTCTCACTCACCACTTAGCTTCATTCCAGATGGCCATGTCGTTGTAAAAATATCCCAGCACTGGAATCAGAAAATGAGACAAGCCTTCTGTGGTTTGACTTTACTCGGCTTGCTTGCCTCCCTTCTGTTTCTCACTCACTGATTCGTTTAAGCTGAACAGCTGATTCGGTTAAGCTGAACAGCCAATTTCTCTCACCGATGAGCTCCGCCGCCGATTCAACATGCTGAATCGGCCAAAAAGACCGAAGACACAGGCAGAATAGAGCCGACGGCGCAGGACCCACCACAAAAACTAGGCTGACGGACGTTCACCTCATTGCAAGTACATTTGGTTATCTTCCCATGTTGACAAGCACAAATATTTTTGATTTGCTGACAATGCAGACCTTTACTAGCCCCATTGGGGGAAAAAAAAGCAGGCCATAGACCGACCCAAAGCTCTTACATTGCATCAGTAAACTGAACAAAATACCTCAGACTGCAGGATTTTATTCTTCGATAACTTTACAAATGAACAGCAGATGCAGGATGTTCTTCGGTTATGAAGCGGGGTTTACTTCCAAACGTCATCGGACCGACCTTTCTTGTTCTATGTGCTGTAATGTTCATATCTCCGGACACGCTGCAGGATCCGCAGCTGCTTTATGTTTTCACTTGGAGCATTAAGCAGTTTTACATGCCATATGCATGTTACAGATGTAATGATAAGGGCTCTTTGAAATGCGCCATTGCCAAATGTTCGAGTAACTGAATCCAACTGTGAACAACACACCCTAAAACAGTACACACCCCTAAACTGTCAGACCGGCTCGTAAAAATGTCTAGATTAAGGTCTATAATATGTCACTGTCTGGTTGCTGAAACTATAGGCCATAACTCAAAATGAGACATACGCCTTTCCTCAGGCAGAACCGCATGATGAGTAACAATTTGTTTCAAAGGGCCTGTGTCCAATTACAGGAAAAAAAAGTCCCCCTTTGTGAGCCATCAGAGTTACCGAACAAGAGTTTGAGTGTGTAATTAACCTTCTTTAAAAGCCGTACATCTGCTCCCCTTTATGCAACTGCAGCCTGTTGGGTATGTTTGTAATATAAGCTGAGATGGTGCTGTGATCGCGCCGTGTGCGCTGGGTTATACACATGCAGATACATGACACACGTTAAAGGTGACCCATTGGACCAGATGTATTAATATGATGTGACATGATATGATATGATGCACAAAAAAGTATGAACGTGACACTTTACACACAAACTGGTATTAATGAATAGGATTGTGTCCTGTGAGATGTTAAAGGGGCAGTTAAACAGAAAATAACCCTGATGATGTCACAGTGATGTCATCAGGGTTATCTCAAACTGGGGGTGTGGACTTTGAAAGACAGCGGTGTTTACCAGACTGAAAGGATGTAATGAAAGATGGGTTGAGTTGCATCATGGGAGTTGTAGGATCCAGTGTTTTTTAGTTTGACCACTATTGTATTATAAACCTTTTCCACCTAAATTAGTGCACATATGCAGGTTTTTTTTTTTGTCATGAGAAAGCCCACTAAAATAGACAATAGACTCCTTTCCCATCGCCCGATACGAATATTCCTTTCTGTTTTTCTACTGGTGGGTCACGTTAGACGTCACAGATGCGCCAGGTTAGTAAACAGTGAAAATGTTATGGTGGTTACTTCTTTTTAATATCTGTTTCACCTCCTCTTTCTAACTCTCAAACCAGAGTTGGTGGTTGTTAGAATAGTGAAAAGACTAACAGATGGTTTTGATGAGTTTTATTTTGTTTCTGGTGAGTTTGAATAAAGTGTATTTTACAGCAGTCAGCGAGGTGAAATCACTTTGTGTCAGTGGAGTCTGGTGGCTTTGAGGAGCTCATATAATGGCTGTTTCTTTCCTCATCTAACTCTGTGAATTTACGGTTTATTTTGAGAGTTAGTGATTGTTGGACCGATAAATACCTTCTGACTACTGTTATTTGTCCAGAAATGAATGTGATTGTTATAAAATGAAAAATATCTAAAAATTAAAAATGAATAAATAAAAAATGACTTGAAAAATGATATTAAAATAAATGTAGGCATTAATAAATTGATAATATATGACATACATATATTAAACAGATTTTTGCATTTATATTTGAGTAATTTTAAAGTTTGTTGTAAACGTATTTATTAATCATTAGGTTTTACTGTATGTTTTTATTTTTGCACGATTTTCCTTTGTAGTCCTGTCCCTCATTTATTTCTCCAAAGTTATTTATGTCTGTATTTGTTTCTTTATGCAGTTCTTTCTACATTTCATTTGACTTATTTGTACATTTGATGGCATATTTATTTATTTATTGAGTCATTTCTTCATTAAATTTTTATTTTGGCAGCTTCCATCCTCCGTAGATTGTAACATTTCCCAATGAAGACAAAAGCCAAATATTGGTTGGTGTTAGAGGGTTTTTTGTCCAGTGTCAAAGGGGCTTTAGGAGCTCTAAGTGAGGGCATCTGATTTGATTTGACCCTTTTGTTTTTTCAACTGGTCTCTTGCCAGTTCAGCCACATTCATTGAAATTCAATATTAAATCCCTGGACGTCTCCTTTTAATGAGTGACTGATTTAGCTAACAGAGGGATATCGGACGAACTTGGGTTGAATTTGTTTTTTCACCAGTTATTGTGAAAGTAAACCTTAACATCATGTCGCCCTCGTTGTACATTAATGTTGGAATAACACCCATCGGCTCTGACTTGCTGATATCATCAGCAGGCACTCAGTCTATAGCGTTGTGTAATGGCGTAATGACAGACAGGCTGCTTTGGGACTTTCAGAGGACGTTCTGGTGCCAGGCAAAAGACAGAGCGAGCCTGGTTAACGTCCATACAGGAGAGTGTTGACATCCATTAATCCATAACAGAGCAAGTGGGAATCAAGCTGCCGCATGTGTGCTTCGTGTAATACCTGATGTGTGTAACAAGAAGTGTGTGTACAGAGAGGTTTAAATCTAGAGCAAAGGTTATATGTGCACATTTCTATGCTGAACCCACACATAGATTTATTTAGCACATACAGTAAGTGAGACTGTAGAAATGCTGGCTTTGGTTCAACCTAAACACACACACACACTGAGCACCATACACACATTACACCACTACAGCTCACATCCATACATGATATCCATTCATTAAAACACACCTTCCCATGCTGGCTTACAGAAAACATTTCTCCTTGTATGGGAAAGAAAATATTTTTAGACTTAAAGCTGCTTCCTGTTCCAACCAAACACACACACACACACACACACACACACACACACACACACACACACACACACACACACACCTCCTATGGTATCAGTACTGTAACATTCATGACCTCAGCATCGTTTCTGTAAATTCATCCGAATCTTGCCAAAGCTATAAAGCTATTTGCAGCTTTCATCTCTCTACTTTTTTTTTTTTTTAAGAGTAAAACTTCTCATTACATTCTCTTTAAAAAAACGCCAGGAGCTGCAGTTTTCACAAATCACAATCATTTTCGTGTAATAAACAGTATAATGAAAGCAATCCCGAATGTGCAGATAGGCCTTAAAGCAAGAAGGAGCATTTTTAGTGGTAGTAATCACAGACCGCCGCTGTGGTCGAGGAGGGGACAATCATTTACTGTTAGCAGGAGGAGGAGGAGGGGCATCAAAGAGGGCCGGGAGGAAGATGGGGGTGTAGGGAAAGAAAAGAGAGGAAGCAAGTGGTTGATGAAAGAGTTTGTACAACCGAATTGGAGATTTTAACATCCCCACCCTCTGCCCCCGTCCCTCCACCCTGGCCTACTTTTCCCCTCTGCTGACACACTCGGATGATTCAGCACTTCCCTCCATCATCTCCCTCCCTGCTTCACCTCTCCTTCCCCCTCCTCGTGACTTGTCTTGTTTTGCCTTCCCTCTTTCTTTGTCTCCAGCAGCGCCTTCCCTCTCTTCTAAAAATTATATCTGAACTTTCCCCATTATCAGGAGTCATTTGTTCAAATTAATTCTCCGACTCCCTGCTGAAGAGCAGCGGGGAATAAGCAAGCTTTCATAACGCCGAGTATAATGATTACGGCCTCGTGATGATTTGGCATTTTGAAAAGATTTCAGAGATTGTCGGTTTTTGACTGTATCATGCTTCCCGTATGTGGGTGTTGTGACTCCCGTGAGTGCCTCTCAGTCAGCACATAAAGGATCATCTTGAAACTGGCATATAGAGGGATGACGACCACATAGTTTTACATGATATCAGTGATGACTTGTTGGGTCTAGTATCGCGTCCCTTTCTTGTGCGTTTGCCCTCTTGTTTCTGACAGATCTCCTCGCTGCTCCTGTCATCAACTGGGAATCAAGTGAACTCTCCAGCTGCCTTTTCGGCGTTCTTTCTCACTTTTTATCGCCTGCTTTTGATGCTCTTTCATGTCCGTCTGCAGGCCAGAAACACAGAAGGTCCTGTCTCTGACCCCCCTCAATCAACATGAAAAGACTCCTGTGTGTGTATTCAAAGGCATTACTACAGTGCTACCACAAAAGATGTAACAGACACCATGAACCTGAGCTCAGCTTATTGTGTGTGTTGAACCATCACTAACAGGCAGACTGACAGATGATCGCCGGGGCAACAGGCCGACCTTAAAGGAATAGTGAGCCTAAGTCCCCTTCCGTTAGACCCAATGGCAACTTATTTCAGAAAAAATATGAACGGTAGTCACCAGAGAGAGACAAATAATTTTGTGATCCCGTTTGAATTGAACCATGAATCACACATAAGATGTTTGTCAATTTAAAAGATGATTTTACAAGTCAAGAAAGTCGCAGTTGGTCGTTGGTTTGTCGTAGTGTCATTTAGTTTTGTTTGAAACCGCTCGTCTCATACAATATATGGCACCAATACTAGCTAGCTAACTTAGCTATGCTTCTCACACAGATGAAACGTTGTCTTACCTGATGGGTTTTATCCAGCGACTCCTGGTGTTTTTATCAGCCTGGAATAAAAAGAACAATCAGACTGATCAGCCTCTTAAATGTGAATATTTTCTGGATTCTTTACTCTGTGACAGTAAACTGAATATCTTTGAGTTGTGGACAAAACAAGACATTTGAGGACTTCATCTTTGGCTTTGGGAAACTGATCAACATTTTATAGACCAATCAACTAATAGATTAATCGTTGCAGCCCTAGTTACAGTTGTCGTTACAGCTATAGTGAAAATATTTCCTAAAAGTTTCCTTGTGTGGAGTAGTAGTAGTAGTGTGGAGTATATCCAGTAGTCCACCTACATTCAGTGCCGTTGAGCTGCAACTGTGCAGAGTCACTGCAGCAGACAGCTCAGATCCTTAAAACTCGATTTTCCCCCCAGAGAAATGTGGTCCACATGGTGGATGTCCTCTGAGCGCCAAGAGTGCATTTGTCTTTCTAATTAACGACGGAGCAGTGGATGAATTGTGCGTCTCTCCAGCAAACAGTCTTTGCACGTGCATCCTCTTTACCTGCTGCTTCCACAGAGGATTTTAATATTTCCTGAATGTTGATGGTGTGGGTTAAATTTGCCCGTTCACCAGTTTGTTTCTTGACGACTTAAAGAAAGAAAGAAAGAAAGAAAGAAAGATATTCCTTTATTAGTCCCACAGTGGGGAAATTCAGTTTTACACTCTGTTGTTCACAGTACACAGAGAGTTAGAGAGAGAAGAAACTTGGTTACTGGACGTCTTAATTTGGGCTGAATCGGATGTCTCCCTCTCCAGTCTGTGTTTAACAAAAACCCAGGAACTGAAGAGATAATTAGATTTTTGCTTTTTGTGTGTGGTCTGACTTTAGGTTTGTGTGTGTGTGTGCGTGTGTGTGTGTGTGTGTGTGTGTGTGTGTGTGTGTGTGTGTGTGTGTGTGTGTAGGATGCAGATGGGGTTTTGGGAAGGCGGCCAGCACACACAATTGCTCCATTGAGCCGACTCACACACCCCAAGTCTCTAGGTCTCTCTTTCACTTTCACTCACTAACACACACACACACACACACACACACACACACACACACACACTCACACACCGTGGTGAGACTTGTCACAGTTTGCTCACTGCAGTCTGAATTCTCAGCCGAGCGAAGTCGACGGGGCCTCGGGGTTGCAGTCTTGTGGATTTTACAAACAGCCCCCTCCCCTCTTGTTGTTGTTGTTGTTGTTGTTGTTGTTCTGTTCTTTCTCTGTCTCTCTCTCTCTCTCTCTCTCTCTCTCTCTCTCTCTCTCTCTCTCTCTCTCTCTCTCTCTCTCTCTCTCTCTCTCTCTGTAGAGGTTATTATTTTAAAGATACTCAGAACTAATGAGCTCCTCTACATGTTTGAAGCAGAGCTGTGCATCAGCAGGAGGGTGTATGTCAGAGTTTGACACACTTCTGTGATGTTTTGGATAACTTTCCTTAACAGTCCCGTCTTATTAGACGTCAGAGAGAGAGACAGATGGAGAAAAGTGTTTTTTTATTATTATCGGGGTGGCTGACAACTCCAACCCCCTCAGCCCGGCTAGATTTATTTGAACTTATACTGTCCTCATTCTGTGTGTCCTCCTTCATACAGCATGTTTTTTTTATTGTACAAATTGTCATTGTGCTGAAGTTAACAGGCTGCCTGCTGAGTTACACCAAAAGATTTGACAGCTTCATTACTGCTGGATGAATGGTGTCAATGCAGTGCCGTGTTTTTCATGTTGTTTTGGAGTTGCAGAAATATGTGTGTTGACAAATGAGCCAGTTCATCTCACACAGAGGAACAGATTGATTTCTTTTTTTATTAATAGGCTTTTTGTGAATTATGAAATCTTTGAAGACAGCATATATACGTCCCCGAAAATAAAAAAAAAAAAAAAAATATTTTTTTTTTTTTTTTCTTTCTCAAATTTAATTTATTTTTTTTTTTTTTTTTTTTTTTTTTATTTTATTCTTAAAAAACAAAAAAATATTTTTTTTTAATTTTTTAATTTTTGGGGGGGGGGCTCCCCCCCCACCCCCCCCCGCCCCTTGGGGTTTTTTGCCCCTCCCCCGGGCCCCCCCCCCCTGCCCCAAAGAGAAAATCGCCCCCCCCCCCCCCCCCCATCTCACTCCCTTTTTTTTCCCTTTCCGGGCTTTAACCGGTGACCCCCCGGTTCCCAAGCCAACTCCCTACAGACTGAGCTACTGCCGCCCCCAATCACATCCGAGTAAACTGTAATTATTTTGTTTCCTCTGGAGGAATCGGTCACAAGTAACACAGAAAATAAGACATTAGATGTGATTTTTTTACAGCCTAATATGGATGCACGATACCAATAACTGGATCATATATCAGGCCATGTTTATATATAGAACACAAAATGAAATTTTAATTCCAGTTTAAGTTTTGACCAACTTGCTGCTGCATTAAAAAGGTTTACACTTGAACTTGAACTGAAATTTCTGTTAATTTTGAAGATTTTTTTGCCAAGTTGTTGGTGTACAATTTATTATTTTAATAATAAATAACATTTCCCAAAATTTCTGTTACGTTATCTTTACATTTATTTGTTACATTTTGTTGTTCAAAGTTAGGAAAGTGATGTTTAAGTCAAGCTGTGATGTTGCTTTACACATGAATGAATGTAACCCAGTAACGCACATGGTGAGACATACAGATTATTACAACACTGGTATCAGATTACGTTACTTTTTAACCTCAAAATGTTCTTCTTGCTTTATAATTGTCGTCTTCTAATTTTCGGCCGATACCCAAAGCCCAGGTATTGCTGTCAGTTTCAAGACCAAAAAAGTCAAGTCAGTGCATCCCTACAGCCTAGAAAGAAGTAATGTTTTAATATTGTTTGACATTTAGGTAGTTTGAAGTATTTACTTCCTAACACTGTAACATTTGTCATTGTTTTTAATGTCAGATGAAAGACCATATTGTCCTTTAATGCTGTAGTCTGATATAAGCCTAGTTCACACAGCGCTAATTTTGGCAACAGTTTTTGGAGCTCCCCGACAAACGTGCCCGGGATCAGAGTCACATGAGCGCTATGTGTGAACTGTTGCTGGTGCCTCGTAGACTCATATCGCATATGTATTAAATATCTGGATCTGATGGTGACTCTGACAGCGAGATACAGCCAATGAAATGGGTTGAAAGGAAACCTGTGGGAGGGATTTGCCTGCAACAGGAACTCACTGTAGGTGTTGCATTTGGTACATGGACCAAAGTTGTTGTTGCACGTACATGCTGTTGAATGTTTGCACTAAAAAACATAACCCATAACACAGGGACATGATTTAACCTTTGGCGAAATTGTAAAGACGTGTGGAAACAGGCTAAAACGCAAAGAATATCAACAAGTGTCACTACGTCTGTGTCATTTCTCACATGTTTGTATGACAAAACGTAGTCTGGATATAGTGATGTAGTGTGGAAACCACAACGACATTAAGACTCCTGATAACAAGACAGCAAGCTGAGCAGAGGGTACAGCAGTCTGACGACTTTGAAAGTCATGTGGTGTGATCTTGACTTTAACAGACATGTGGATCAGCTTCCGACTGTCGGACTATTGCATCCGTATGCTCTGCTTTCTTGTGGTCCTTTTTAAATGTCCTGTCTCATGCAGCGATGTTCTCGCATGTCTGCCAACCAGCTATAGCGAGAGTGTAATCAGCCATGTGAAAAATGTTCCTGCTAAATTTTCCTTTCAGCACTATTTAGCAAAAGCAGTTAGATAAATTCAGAGTTCAAGTAGGTTCTCAGCTCCTGACAAGCTGGCATGCTGAAAATGAGATGTTTTCACTTTACTGACGAGCTTTAACCAAAAACATCACGGTCTCTAACTTGATGTCCTTTGAGATATTGGACCATATGGTTGAATGAATCTGTAAGTTTTGGCGTGTGAGGTTTGAGGTAGCTTTCCAGCTCTTTGTGGCGGCAGGTGGTGGGCAGAGAGAAGCAACATTGAGAAAATAACAGAATAAAACTCATAATTTGTGACTGAGGAAAAAAAAAGGAAAAAGATGAGGGCTGATCAGTGGGAGGTGGCATGTGGAGGGAGGATAAATAGTGAGGGGAGAGGAGACAGGAGGCGATGCCACCACATGACAAAGGAGGAGGGGGGAGATGAGGTTAAAATGAAAAGAAGTTAGGAGACATTGGTGAAAAGTTCAGCCATGTGTAATTTGACAGTTTTATTCCAAAGTTTGCTGCTATAGAGGCACAAAAACAGGTTAAACATCGCATTGCTGGAAAGCTCAGCTGGGAGGCAAAAGAAAACGGCAGCG
Source organism: Pterois miles (assembly GCA_947000775.1). Taxonomy (NCBI): domain Eukaryota; kingdom Metazoa; phylum Chordata; class Actinopteri; order Perciformes; family Scorpaenidae; genus Pterois; species Pterois miles. The sequence continues at coordinate 1,471,050 of CAMQGK010000463.1, read as the reverse complement.
AATGTCAAAAAGCCTCTGTGTGCATCCTCCGTCCTCATGTAGCCTCCCTGTCCTCCTGCGTGTAATGACATCCCAGTCATGGCTGTTTTTTAATACTTGTTTGCAGCAACAAGCTTCTTTCACTCCTACCATCCTTTCATGTTGAACTACTGCCAGAAGATAGTCAGTCCTCTGTGTGTGTGTGTGTGTGTGTGTGTGTGTGTGTGTGTGTGTGTGTGTTTGGCCTGAGCTCACAGTCTTTGATTAAAGAGGAGTAAAAAATGTGTCTTGTTCCAGATTCTTTCTTCTCCTGAATAAACAAGTTGCCGTGCGGCGAGGACGGCATCACCACAGGGAGCCTGAATCGCTGATATTAACATGGTTACAGTGTGCGTGCGCTCAACGAGTCCCTTCCTGATGAAGATGTCACATTTTTGTACAAAATAAATACCAAATATATATAATGTACCTTATGCCCCTAATTTTGTTTCTCTGCTAACACATTGAGGGCTGGGGGTTGATTGTACCAGAAACAGAGATGGTGTGTTGCAATCGAAATTTTTGTTTTCCATGTTGTTATTTGTCGTCTAGCAAACAAGGAGCTCTTTGTTTCTAATGATTGGCCACAGATTCTCGTTCACATCTACGCAGGCCTGGTCTGTAAACTGTAAGAACTTCAAAGTTCAGGAAACTGCAGAACTCCCTTTAGCAAGTTTGCTTTTTAATTGGTTTTCATGAGCTGCGAAGATTAGGCAAATTAGGAGAAGCTGATGGGGAATAATGGTCTTGACTGAAAGAACTAGATGGTGGGTACAAACAGCCGAAATGGGCTTTCTCAGAAGGTTGGCTGGCGCCTCCCTTAGAAATAGGGTGAGAAGCTCAGCCATCCATTAGGGACTCGGAGTAGAGCCGCTGCTCCTTTACATCGAAAGGAGCTACCTGAGGTGGTTCGGGCAGCTTGTAAGGATGCCCCCTGAACGCCTCCCTAGGGAGGTGTTCCAGGTACGACCAGCTGGGTGGAGGCCCAGGGGAAGACCAGGACTAGGTGGAGAGATTATATCTCCACACTGGCCTGGGAATGCCTCTGGATCCCCCAGTCAGAGCTGGTTAATGAGGTCTGAGAAAATTTGGGATCCCTTGCTGGAGCTGTTGTCCCCGCGACCCAACCCCGGATAAACGGTTGACAGTGAGTGAGTGATTTGGAAAAGTGGGGTTTCATTTTTTAATAATGACTTTCATTGCAGTTTGTCCAACACCATTGGCTATAATCTGTTGGAGTTTTTTTGGCCAGTTCGGCATGTCGAATCAGCGGTGGAGTCTATCGGTGAGAGGATTCACTCTGATTGGCTGTTCAGCTTAAATGAGTCAGTGCACAAGAAGAGAAACAGACATGAGGAAAGCAATGAGTCAAGTTAAGAGGGCACGCACAGGATACTCTTAATATTTTCTTCATCTGATCATTCCAATACACAGATATTTTCACAACGACATGGTCATCTGGAGCAAAGTTCAGTGGTGAGTGAGAGATGTGTGAAAATGGTTGTTAAACGGCGCTTTATTTCATGTACGGCTTGTATGTCTTCCGGTTTCCTTTTTGAATGATGACTACAGCCACCTGCTGTTAGGGGGAGTTATTTCCTCACACAAGCAGAACATATGTGCCAACTGGCTGTCGGCTGTGGCCTTTGTGGTGTGTTCAAATGCAACATGGTCAACATCATACCTGCTGCATGTTAGCATGCTGATGTTAGCTTTTAGTTTAAAGCACTGCGGTGCCTAAATGCAGTCTCACAGAGCTGTTAGCATGACTGAAGAAGAAGAAGAAGATAGTCCTTTATTAGTCCCACGAGGGGAAATTCAATTTTTTCACTCTGTTGTTAACTTATACACGGTACATGCAGACAGGAACACACACATGCACAAACATGCAACAATGGAGCGATGTCAGAGTGATGGGGCTGCTCCTGACAAGCGCCCCGAGCAGTTGGGGGTTTTGTGCCTTGCTCAGGGGCACCTCGGCAGTGCCCAAGAGGTAAACTGGCAACTCTCCAGCTACCAGTTCACACTCCGTTCTTGGTCCATGGCGGGACTTGAACCGGTGACCCTCCGGTTCCCAAGCCAACTCCCTACAGACTGAGCTACACCCCCAACTCTTAGCAGTGACATAAATGTGTAGCCTACTAACCAAATTCAGGTTTTTTATAGATTCCCCCTGCAGAGAAAATATTGTTTATAAGAGTGAAACATATCTCTGTGACTTAATGATGAAACTGTGTTTGTCTTCGTTCTTCCTCCTTTCTCTTCTTCTGTGCTTATTTGTTGGTTGACTTCAGCTTTTGTTCTTGTTTGTAGTTTAGCTACAGGGCGAGTTCATTTCCAGGTGAAGAGGTTAAATGCAGCCTCTCACCAGGATTTGGGTGATGATAAAATCTCTTGTCTATGCTTTACTTCAAAGCAGACTGTGGTTACTACAGAGTATAAATTAAAAAAAAAATACATGAATGAATATTTTATTTTCAGACATAACTGCATTTGATTCTTTCAGAAAAATTTATTCCTCGAATGCAGGCTAATGCTCTTTTTTGGGTGTATTTTACTTTCACGTTTAACATGATGTGCTTTCCCAAAGAAACACAGTTAAGGCCACAGTGCGCTGATGGTAACCCTGTTAACGTAAAGATGGTGGAGATGCTTGTAAAAGTAAGGGGAGTTTGTTTTAGCAGTAGATTTCAGTAGATTGTCTTAAGTGGAGTGAGCAGACCAGATGACTGAGAGGGCATCAGGTGTTTTTAAGGTACTTTATGTTACGATTAGTTTCACATGCACTAGCGGTGGCGTCAATGTGAGAGAACATTTTTGATATTTATTTTGACTAGACAGGCTGGTTACACACATCAGTCATGTTGAAAATGCAAAGATTGTTATAACATTAACGCTTTCCTTTGTCTCCAGGAAGACTGTGGTTTATAGTTTATATTTATAGGACCACCAGGGCTCTATGATATTTTTGTGATGTTGCTTTCAAGCCCTGTGGGGACATTTGAACTCCTCTCACTCCTCAGGGAGGTCAAAGGTCAGGCTTAACTACTGAGGACCACGCCTGACGCTGATCTGGATTTAGTGTCTTGCTTAAGGACACTTCAGCAGGACAGATACTGGCTGTCACAGAGGCTTGAACCTGAGCTGTCAGTGACAGCACTCGTTGCTGTAGGACACCCTGTGGGTGAAAGTCTGCACCAAGTGGCATATGTTACACAGAACGACATACGTCATTGAAAACCAGCAGCATCGCCTTCTGGGTTTTGGTGACGCTAATGTTTGGGATGTGAGGAGCATATTATTCATTTATTACTTCTCTGATGGATTTTTAGCCATGCTAGTGGCGTTGCCCTAGCGATGTCAGTCGGTTCACCACTCCAGACTAAAATATTTCAACAGCTACTGGATGTATTTCTATGGTATTTTGTGCAAACATTCATTTTCCATAGAGGACGACTCCTAATGACTTTGACCTAACTTTTCCTTTAGCGCCACTATGAGGCTGAGATTTTTGTTTTATAGTGAAGTGCCTCAACAAATATTTATGTCACCATAAACCAACTGAAATCAAAAATTCCAACCCTTACTAAGTTACTGGCATAGACTATTTTATTGCTTCATCAAATTTGCTTTGGGCTTGATTATGAACAAGTGTGCCTTAAATCATCTAGTGCTGATTACCAAAGAATACCACACACCGCTTTACAGATCCATTACACGAGTCAACAATAATAATTATTATGCAGCTTTGTTGAATACTCAATTCTGATTGGTCAATCATGGTATTCTACGGTCTGTTATTTCTTTGTAGCAGACCGTTTCTATGTATAACACGCCATTGCTATGTATAGCAGACTGTTACTGTGGGCACATTTCTGACCTCAGACTCCGGAGGACCATTTTTGTACAGCTAGCAGGTCATTATTGTGAAATAAACGGCGATGCAAGACTCCCTTTGCTTTGCGTTGGGGTCCACCCTGACACAAAGCTGCATCACCCTGTCGGAGTTTATTTCCTAGCAATGATCAGCTCATTGTACATTATCCCTTACTTAACAACTTAATATAAATATTACAATAAAAAGAAATGCACCCAGGAGAAGAAGCATTACTGTAGAGACCAGAAGCACCGCTATGAATGAGGAATCTTCAGTTTTTTTGAAACATTTATGTCCCCTCAGGGTGAATCACTTTGGTTATCCTCTGACTCTTAATCTAGCGCCATCATCAGGTCAACATTTTAATTTGTCCAATACCTGCAAAACTGATTGCAGCTGTATTTTATGTTTAGTGCTGATCACAATGTCAACACCTTTAACTAAGATGGTGAATGTGGTAAACACAATAGCATTTGTCACTGGGTCCCCGGGCGTACAACCAACACAAGATGTAACCGTGTAATACAAAACAGATTGTTATTATGTAAATAATGACAACCCTCAGCAGCATATTAACTGTGTGCTACTGTCCATCAGTGTGTTTCATTACCTCCTCTCTCGCTGCTCCTCATGCCTGATGCTCTGTAGCTTACTGTACTGTTGGAGGGATTTTGTGATGAATTAAGCCCACAGAGCAAATCAGATCATCGGCACTGCTCGTATCAGAAATATGGTTTCGTCTGGATTTACGCTGTGAAAATCAAACCAGCTTGGACATTTATTGCAGAGAAAAAGTCCCACATTAACTTGTATTTCATCTTGAATGGACTACGTTGTCTTCACATACGGTTCAAATGTAAAGCATTTGAATAATATGTGTATATATGTGTGTGTGGGCCATGTCATTCATACATGTTAGTCTATGCTTATGTGTGTGCTGGTGGACTCTTGGCTGCTATCCGAGTTAATCTATTAGTGGATGTGATCAGATTAGTGTGGATTATACTCCAACTATTAGAGGCTTGACCAAGACTGGATCAAACATGCGGACAGAAATCCATGCGTGTGACCACACTGACACACTAATGCATGTGAGCTCACAAACTCCTACATGCACAAATACAGTATGAGCTGACACACGCATGCATGTCTGGTCGGATCTGTTGGGGATTTGAAGTTCATCCCGTTATCAGAGAAGCAGGTGTGAGAGCTCTTTTGTGCCCAGCGGTAATCTTTCATTATGGCTGGGAATTGCTCCTAGAAATACAGTTTGACTATGAATGAACTAGAGTAGACCCAAACAACTTCAGATTTGAATTAATGTTACATATACATGTTGATTGATAGCGTGTGGCTTTTCCGAGTCTGTGTGTTTTGCCTTTTTATTGAAGGGAATTTAAACATCTTTTGCTCGGAGGAGACGTTAATAGTTCTCTGCAGAGTTCATATGAAGTCACGACACGAACAGCCAGAGATGCATTCAGACCAGTCAGCTGGAAAATGGAAGATAGAAATTGCTGTTTTTTGATGTGGGCTGCAACAGGAAGGCTCTTTTTGACACGATCCGACCGAAATTTGAATATTGAAATTAAATCTGACAGTCTCAGTGTGTGTTCGTAGTTAGCTGACTGCAGGTGCTTTGACATACAGCATGTACCTCTCACACTGTGAGGGTGTTGCTGACAGGCATCATTTTCTCACTGGCCCTTTTAGTTTCCATAAAAAGTCCTCCTCTTTTCTTAATGAATATTAAGTCTTAACATGCAGCGAGATGCTCGATGCTGCCCTGCATAAACCAACAACAAAGCAGAGAGATAAACACACACCGCAGGGATACGAACATCCACAAGTTGTTCGGGGGCTCAACGAACCATCTGCCACTGGAGAAAACCTTAAAGAGGCAGACTGAACAGGTCTGAGAGATAACCAAACAAAGCAGAAAAGGACCTCTACCTAACCTCGCACAGATATTTCAAAACATGCTTTACATACTTTACATGGAGCGTCTCTTCTCTGGCTGACCAGAGAGCTGGATAGAAACTGGCTTTACACCTCAGTGACAGACGACTCGACTGGTCGCCTCTGAATGTGTGTTTCTGTTTTTGTGTGTTGTTTTCTTTTTAGTTCACTGTGTGTATGAGGTGTGTTTTCTTGCCTCTATGTGTCACAGCCATCTGTTAGATGGCAGACTAAGCAAGTGGCCACCAAAGTGACGCTGCAGAAGAGAGAAAGATGAGGTGAGAGACAAAAAGATGTGAAAGACAGGAGGAATCAGAGACAGAAAGTTAGAAGGAAAGATAAGAAGCAGAAAATGATACAGATATGGACAGGGAGAAAAGAAGAGAATAACAGCATAAGCATCTATCCACTATTTAAACACCATATAATCACAGACTATACATAAGAAGTGGACGTTGTCACCGTGACGACACCCTTTGGTTTGTGGACTGCCGTTTTGAAGCCTTGAGTTCTGCATTTTGGCCGTGGGCATCTTGTTTTTTTGTCTGTTACCATCTTGTTTTTTTTGCAACCAGAAGTGACACGAGAGGGTGAAGCTAAGTACAACCGAACGCTGAATGATAATTTTTTATCATTTTTAGGGGACCAAGATGTTAATATTTACTTTCATGAACTGAAAACACACTGAAAGGTTTTAAGTTGTAAGACGAAAACGCAGACAACTCACAGACTGTATGATGCCGTGGAAACGACCTGTCAATCACAAGGTAGCCGCACCCTAAATCATACCCTGCCTTGCATCCTTGACTCTACATGGGACCATAATTTACTAAATGAACATCATGCTGTATTGAAGAAGACTCTAAACTGGGATTGAGACCATAAACTCGTGTTTACACTGTTTACTAAGGTAATAAATCAAGTGAGAAGGGTCAATCAGACTTCTTTGTGCAACCAGAGGAGTCGCCCCCTGCTGGCTATTAGAAACAATGCAACTTTAAGGCACTTTCAGATCCTTTTCAGATCCAGAGGTTTCTCACTGGTGATAGCTTCAATTAAGAGTTAGAGGAAGGTGATACAGAACACAGTATATGACGCTGTCAGACACCTGAAAGAGAAAAAATGAGGAATTGCATGTTACGGGGTTAACAGTCACTGAAAACACTGTGCTTTCTTCAGTTTCTAATATCTCGAGTTGTAGCTGTATATAGAGATGTGTGTTGTTTACATCTTTTTGTGTGCGCACAGTTTAAGTCAATCATGTTTGTGTTTGGAGGAGAGGCAGATACAGGCTGGGGCCATTACCACTAAGAGGTTTCCAAAGCTATTCATGTGATGTGAGATATAAAAATATCTCTACTCTAACATCTGCTCTCTGCTTACCCTTTTAAATCATGTTTCAATCAGTGATAAGTCATATTTATAGCAACCATTTGTTGATCAACCATGTATACTGGCCCTGCGTTGTTTTCAGCATCTCCTAATGCTTTCTTTCTCTTTCTGTGCGATCTGTGATGGACTGCAGTGTCCATAAATCACAGGGGAGTTTAGACAGGAAGCAAGTAGCACAGTTGTACATTCTTCAACTTTTTTTTTTTTTTTTTACAACTCAGCCTTATTTCCTTTTTTTTTTTTTTATTATGTTGAGTTCCCATTTCTAGCCTCTCTTTTCACTCCCTCTCATTTCCCCCTCTCTCACCTTGTCCATTTGAAAAAAAAAAAAAGTTAAATGATGAATTTCTGCAGTTAAAATGAGTAAAAGTGGAACCCAGAAGTGCAGTCATGAAATAAACATTTGGCATTTACAAGCACAGCGAGGAAAATTACTTGCTGATCTCTTCTCAGGGCTGGCTCTTCGTGAGCGTCTCGACTCAAGGGTATACCAGCATATGAAAGGCGTGGGACTTGAAACACATTTTTAATTCCCAAATGGAATTTAACACATTAACATTTCCAATAATATTAATATGATGTTTTAAATCTGTGTGCAGGCATGAAAAACAGAAAAGGGAGAGAGCAGTGTGCAAGGCAGGCCTTTGTTTTGACAGTCTCTCACCACACAGCAGTAAACTGGTAGATATTCAACAGGCTGTTGGCTGCTTGTTCAGCCAGCTGTCTGTCATTTAAATGGTCTTCTTATGAATTGATTGCAAATTGAGAACAGCTGCTCAAACAATTGTACGTATCAAAAGCCTTCAACAGGTTGGATTGATACAGAGCCGCTAAGATGGGAGTAAATTTTGCACTAAATACAATTTTTGACAGAATGTGATAATATTATGGCTTGACTATTAGTTTAGACTGCAGTGTTGACTTCCTGTGGTATCTTTAAAGGGTTAGTTTGTTTTGAAGGGGGGTTGTATGAGGTATTTACCCACAATCCATATATTATCAACAGTAGATGATAGATTGATTACCTCTTGGGCACTGCCGAGGTGCCCCTGAGCAAGGCACCAAACCCCCAACTGCTCTGGGCGCTTGTCAGGAGCAGCCCCATCACTCTGACATCTCTCCATTGACGCATGTATATGTACTGTGTGTGAACAACAGAGTGTAAAACTGAATTTCCCCACTGTGGGACTAATAAAGGAATATCTTTCTTTCTTTTTCTTTTTCTTTCACTGTCATCGTGACTTACTGAGACCATCAAATAGAACAGAGCCAGCATTACTGTCATCACTAACACCTGAGCTTTACCTGCTGTACTGGTTGGTTCACTGGCTAAACACATTGACGCACCAACATGGACCGTCATCGAAGCCATGTTAATGTGCTTTACTGCTATGACACACACTTGAAAATGCCAAAAAGGTCTGCAGGATGTGATGTCACTTTTGTCCCTGTAAGCTAACATCTGGACCGCGTGTTTTAAACAACTGGCCTCACTGAAAAGTCAGATGATGAAACCATGAATTTTTTAGGACTGTCTGTCCTTCTGTCAGGGCTTCAGTCCTGGTCTATAAAGAGAGTGTGTGTGTGTGTGTGTGTGTGTGTGTGTGTGTGTGTGTGTGTGTGTGTGTGTGTGTGTGTGTGTGTGTGTATGTGTGTGCGTGTGTGTGCGTGTGTGTGCGCGCGTGTGTGTGCGTGTGTGTGTGTGTCTCTTTGTACTTACGTAGCTCTTTGCATATTTGTTGTTGCACGTGAAGCTGCACAGAAGCTTTGGGGGGGTCTTTTCTCATGACACAGAGTTTCCACAACACTATTTCTAGATGCAGCTGTTGAAGTGTCTAAAGACTGAACTGTGGTCTGTGAGGCAGCCAGGCTTGTAAAGAAGCAGAGGAAGCTCGATGAGGTTCAGAAGAGACCTAGGACATGACAGATGTGATCAATTTGGTCTGATAGACATGCTGACTGTAGCTTCGTGATGAGGTGTCTGTGTACAGTCTGTTGTACTTACAACAGCCTGCATGTTGCATGTTTGGTGACACTCTAATATGGTTTTCCTACACTGCTGGCTTGGCTTGACTCGGTTTGACTCCACTACCCAGCATGGCAGGGTACCTGCTTTAGTGTGTGTATAACATGGACAAGAACTGGATGTAGTGTTGGAGGCGGGGCTCCGTTCATTCCTACGAATGTTGCTCAGTGGCACATGATGCCAAAATGGCTCAACTTTCGACTGGAAAAGGTCCTGGATCTTCCAGCTATCTTACGCATCCATTGGGCCCATGGAGCACAGGCTGTAGCGTCCGCTCGGTCACATGACTGGGAAGAGAAATAACTCAGGATTTGGCTATCAGTGCATTTTACAACTGTTTGTACCTAATAATTTAAATAAGGGCTATTCAAGAGTTCATACGAGTTGATTCACCTCAAAAAATAAATATCTGCTGAGTTACAGACATCTGTTTCCCAATGTAAGTCTAAGGGAATAAGTGACAACATGGAAGTTGTCGTACCACTGTCTGGCCTATATGAAAATTGGGATAAACAGCGGGTGCTTTGGGGACTTGGAGTATAACCATGGACAAAGCAGCTGCTGTAAAACAGTAGATAAATACATTATATTTCCTAATTTCTACACAGTAAAATTCCCCTTAATTTTTGCTGCTTGTTCTCTTCCAGTCTGGAGTATTGGTAGACTTGTTTTTATTAAGAATAGCCACTAACAAAGCTCTGCTAATTTGGAAATCAACATTTCATTTCCTATAAATTCTTTGCAGTTATTTTGTCATTCAGATGCTTTTATTATGAAGCAGCAAAATCAGGAAATGGGTTTTCATCAGCAGAAACTTAAGTCCTATACAGCTAAAAGTGAAACTATCATAAAGCAGCTATCTGACTGTACAAACGGGGATGCAGGAGAGAAACTAAACTAAAACAGTGAAGACTGAAGAGGGAAAGAGTATCCTCTGGCTTCCAGTCTCTACCTGATTAGCCATGAAGGTGAAAGATTTTATAACCAGCTCAAAATGCAGAGCCGTGAAACTTTGAGGAGTTGACCGTAAAATGTCAGAAAGACAAAGCGGCTCAACGAAGCAAAAGCCCAATGCCATTTTGGAGATTTGTGTCACTTGAAAATGTGTCCTGTTTTTCCCCTCAGAGCCTGTCAAACTGTATTTCTGCAGCGAATCCACTGCCAGCTTTAGTTTTCATCCTGCACTGAGCATTACCATTTGAATGTTCACGCACTCAGCTGTCGTGAACACATATAGAAATTGATTTTATGTAGGTTTTTTTATAGTAGTTGTGGGTGTTGGGCTATCTAATCTTATTTAAGTCTCTGAAAAGTGGTTGTATAGTTTTAGAGCAGCTTGACGCTCTGTCTACAGTAGATGAATGGAAAAGCTGGCACAGAGTGAAAACAACAACAGTTATTTTGCTACCAGAAATGCAAGGGCCTTAAAAGCATGAAAGATGGTGTGAAAATCCTTTTTCTACCCTTCGTGGCTTCACTCTGGTGTAGAAATGGTTGAATGGTATTTGTGGTGGTCTCTAATGTCACACAGTCACTGGTAGACTGTGTGACAACAGATCAATAAAGCATTTTGGAGAGGCTGAAGGTGAACGGGAACTACAGAGCAAATAGAGTCAGACAATAGTTTTCTGAAGTCAAGGGCAACAAACTGGACAGGGGATGAATGGTGCTAATTGCTGTGCCTCCCAGTGTATCGATCCAGTGGCTTTTAATGGTAACATAAGTGGACACAAGGAGGGATGGCTCCATCATCTGTCCATTTGTGTAAACGTTAAGGGCATGAACCATGCCGCTTGATGGACTGGTGGAGTGAATGAATAAAGACCTGATGAATCGAGAGAAGGAAATGAAAGGGAGAGCTGAAAAAGTGAATGAATGAAATGATGACAAATGAAAGAATGTTTCTGAATCACTGCACACATCTCAGATTTTTGTCAGTGATTCAAATGGTGAAAATAAAAGAGCTTTTCAGTCTGATTATCTGGCTAAAGGAATAGATGAGTGAGTCGATGACTGAATGGGATTGAAACATGTATGAAACATAGCCTGTGTATAAGAAGTGGACGGAGTCACAGTGATGTCACCTATTGGTTTGTGGACTGCTGTTTTGAAGCCTTGAGTTTGGCATTTTGACCGTTGCCATCTTATATTTTTTTTTTTTTTTTTTTTTGCAGAAGTGACACAAGAGGGTGGAGCTAACTACCACCGAACGCGAACATTTTTAGGCGACCAAAATGTCAGAATTAATTTTTCATGAACTGAAAATACACTGTGAGAGGGTTAAAGTTCAAAGACGAACACACAAACAACACCTAGACTGGACCGCGCTGTGGTAGCAACCTGTCAATCACAAAGTAGCCACATCCTAAAGCATACCCTGCTTTATGGTCTATTTGACTCTAAATGGGACCATAATTTACTAAATGAACATCATGCTGAATTGAAGAAGACTTGAAACTAGTGACCGAGACCATAAACTTATGTTTAAAGTGTTTACTGACATAATAAATTAAGTGAGAAGTAGGCTCATTTTCTCATAGACTTCTATACAATCAGACTTCTATTTGCAACCAGAGGAGTCGCCCCCCGCTGGCTGTTAGAAAGAATGTAAGTTTAAGACACTTCTGACTTCACTTCTCAGACCCGGAGGTTCCCCACACTGGTATGAATTGAGTTATTCATTCAGTGCATCGCTAGAAGACACTTTGATTGTTCAACATCTGGGGACAATAGAATCACATTTGCTGGACATCCTGTTGTCTAAATTGACATTACCTGAGTGGACTCGGCTGAAGCAGACTCTGGTCTAACAGGGGTTTATTGTGAAAAATAAGACAGGACACGTCTTTAAGTGAAACAGCAAGTTTCAACAAATAGAAGGGTCAAAGGAGTTCTCCAGCCACGTCAAACTTGGATATTTACGTTAAGTTAATGAGAAAAGATTAATTTATTGAACTAAATACCTGCATGATGTTTTACAGTGTAATAATCTTCATAATACTGTAAATTTTACAGCCAAAATGCCCTGATTGATCCATAAAAAAAATAAGAGATTCCTGTGTGTTGGATGTCTCTCAGCTGCTCTCCTGTTTATTTGGTTTCAGATTAAACTGTGTGTCCATGCTGCTAAACAGTGTGTGATGTGTTTGTTCTGGTTGTTTCAGGATGATTGGGGCTCCAATGACTCGTCCAGTAGGAGCAAAGCTCACCTGTCTGACGACAAGACTCACAGCCTGGAGACTCTGCCGCCAGGTAGGAAACCTCTCAACAAACCTGCCCCTGTATTCATGAAAGAACAACATGGAGGCACCGTAGTCTGAACCAGGACGGCAAACTTTGTTGCTCGTTTCACCCTCGACGAAGGCAGACCAGATTCACTCTTCCTTTTCTTACCTTTCACAATAAAAGCCATAGACTAATAATAAGCACAGGTGATGATTTTGCATTTTCGCATTGTTTATTTGTGACTCATAGTAGAAAGTTGAAAAAATATTTGAGCGTCCCATGTACCAAGGCTGAGCTCTTGCTTAAGCGGCCGTGGTTTGAATCTAGCCTTTGCTGCATGTCATCTCCTCTGTCTCCCCTTTCTGTACTCTGTCCCTGTCAATAAAAGGGTCAAAAAAGGCTCCAAAAAAATAATACTTTAAAATGGCTTTATCGTAATGACAGTCATGTTAGGCTTAAAAGCAAACCCTGACGCATTCTGGCATCAAGCCTTCGTCATGGAGTCAAAAAGATGATCGATTAGTTGACTTAATCAGCAGATCTGTGAAACTGAGTTTCCCCACAAAGAATTGCACAAAAGCACCACTTTAAATCTTGTGTTTACCGGAGATGTGCTCACGAGTCATTCAACATGAAAAAGCATAAAAAAGAATAATTGACTAAAGAAATGTTTTTTTTTCTGCCCTATTTTTCGTGTCTTAAAAAATCTATCTTTTGTCATATTCAAAATGAGTTTATTTGACCAGGATGTCCCTCCTTGACCAGTTCCTTTGTTTCTGCTTGTGATTGTACTAAAGGAAAAGGACAATTACATCCCAGCTGTGAAGCATGTGCACTGCTGACTCTGTAAATCCCAGTGATGTATCCAGAAAGTATTCAATGTCCCCACAACCAAAACCATTTCCTTTTTGAGTTGTGGTAACACAGTGTCGTAGTTTTATAACCGGTAGAGCATGAACACCCCCGGCCTGTTAACCTTACCATGCTTAAATAACCACAGAAGACAGTTCAACACAGCAAAGAGTGTGATGCAAATTTCAAACGCAGCTATGCGTCTCTGCCCAGGCTTTGAGAAGCGTTGTTTCGGAGTCCGACCGTGTAGAGCAGAGCAGGAGAGTCACAGCAGAAAGAGTATCTGAGCCACGATTTCTTATTCAGCTCTCATCCTCAGCCCGGCTCAAAGCAGCCGCCCCTCCCTCACAAGCCCGTGACCTGCGAAAGCTGAACACACACTCTCTTATCTGATCCGGCGGTGGAAATGGAATCCAATTTGAATGTTGAAGTGGGGGCATTTCAACTTCAGGGTGACTTTACACGATTACAGCGACGGCAGCGTATCACAGCCTCACCCACAACACACAAACACACACACACGCAACAAGAGGAGGAAGACGAAGTAGAGGGGAAGTGGTGAAGAAGAGAGGGAGAAGAAAAAGACTGCGAGAGTGAGGGATAAAAAAGCACGGACGACAAAGTCATGAAAGAAAGTGGCGGCAAGGAAGGTAAAGGAGTGAGAGCTCAGGTTGTTCAGAAGTGCATCTTTCTTATTTAAACAGTCACCAGAATATTAGCATGTCTCAGGTTTCTGGTACCGTCTGCCCCGCTGAAAACAATCACTCAACAAGGTGGCACTAAATAAAAATCAATTCCTCGCATTGTTATTGTACAACATTTAAAACATGGTACTGCACCCAGTAAACCTCATTGCAATGAATATTTGAGGAGCTGTTTTTGTCAGAGTGCTTTCTTTTTCCAGGCTCTTTAAAGTGAGTTTCCATTTTATTCAGGACAAGTTGACTGAACAGGCCTAAGATGCCCTCCGTAGACTCGCACACTGAATGTTAAACACGTATTATCGCCTGAATCATGAATGATGGGTAACACTTAATTTTACTGCAAATTTCATGGTAATTAGGTGTTAATGAGCAAGTAACCTATTTGAATTTTGTTTGGAATTATCGAAAATGATTTAATTATAAACATGATTCAATAATTATACTCTGCCATTTCCCAACAGCTGGTAATTTATGTAATACATTTAATAATATATTTGATTTATTAGCGAATGATTTTTTTGAAATTTCTTAAGAAACTCCCAGAATCATTACATTAGCTACCAGCTATATTTGTGTCACACAGTAGTGAGATTTGTCCCTGATCCCAATAGCTGGTTATTATTATTTAATACATTTCCAGGAAAACAATGCAAAGTTAATTGATTTATGTCCATGTCTGCTGATAAATAGATAATAATTAGCAAATAACTCCCTGAATCATTACATTAGCTACCAGGTTACATTGTGTAGACTGTGTCAAACTCAATTTCATCCTGGGCCACATCAGCATTATGGTTGCCCTCAAAACCCGGAGAAAATCCACGCTGACATGGAGAGAACATGCAAACTCCACACAGAAGGGCCGCAAGCTGGATTTGTACCTGTGACCCTCTTGCTGTGAGGTGACAGTGGTAACTACTGCACCACCATGCAGCTCCTATTTTAACCATTATACGCTATTTTAGCGTATGATTATTAAAGCTCATTTATATTAAAGTCATTTCAATTTTGATCATTCAATTTTGAGATAAAGTTTGGGGTAATCTGGCAGTAATTCCAAATAAATTTCAAAGAGGTTACTTGCAGTTGGGGGTCTGAGCAAGGCACCAAACCCCCAACTGCTCGGGGCGCTTGTCAGGAGCAGCCCCATCACTCTGACATCTCTCCATTGTTGCATGTTTGTGCATGTGTGTGTTCGGGTCTGCATGTACCGTGTATAAGTTAACAACAGAGTGAAAAAAATTGAATTTCCCCTCGTGGGACTAATAAAGGACTATCTTCTTCTTCTATCTTCTTGCAAATTATCACCTAATTACCATGAATTTGCGGACGTATTAGAGAATGTTGTTGTCAAATCAGGTGACATCCTGATCAGTCCCCAGTGGGGTTACATGTGCAATCTTCTCACCACATCATCAGTGACGCTGGGTGTGAAACGTTTCTTCTCAGCCTGGTGTTGAGTTGCTCTTTAAGGTTTTATTTGGATCATTTTCAGGGAATGAATCAAACAAGACGTGTGCAGTGTACTTGGAGTGTTGGCGTTCTTTGAGCGGGTGGGCAGAGGGTTCATGGTTCAGTACAGATCCAGGGTGAGTCTTGCCTGCCAGTTACCATCAGTTGGGAACATGACAGTGTTGAAGGATTTCCAGAAAGTGTTGCAACAAACAAAAACAAGCAGTTGGCAGCTGTGGGTGGAAACAGCTCGGTGACGAAAGGCTGAATGAAAACTGTTCAGACCAACGGACCACATCTTTGACCGGTACGAGCCAGTACAGCAAACCACCAGCTGAGTCTGGACGGGCGTACCTGCTAAAGAGACTATTGGAAAAATGACAGCTGAATGAGTAATCCCAGTGAGAAAGCGGATGCTTAATCTGCTTTGAGCGGTTCAGCCAACAAATAAAAGGAGGATTGAAAGAGGCGGTGTTCGATAAAGATTTCCAAAGTCTGAGCTAAACGCTCACAAAGTGAGGAGTCGAAACATTAATTTCACTAATTGCTTGCTGCCACTAAACATAGATATCAGCAAGGACATCGCACACTCTGACACGTACAGCAGTGTCTCGGAGGCGCCGTTATACAGTCGCAGGCAGATCATTGTAAGCTTTAGCTAATTAGCATGCCAGACACATTTCACATGCTGTCAGGGCAAACGCATGCACAAACACTCTCCTCATCATCAGGCTCTGTTTCTCTCTCTCTCTGTCTGCCTGTCATACACACACACACACACACACACACACACACACACAGACACAGACACACTCACACACACCCTCATCCATACTGGGAGATAGTGTAATCTCACACTGCCATATGCTTAACACAAGTCATTAGCATAGCAGCTGCACCCGGCTAATTAGTTGCATTATTATTCGTGTGTGTCTGTGTCTCAGTTGTCAGTGATAAACTGTGAAATTAAACATGACAACTTTCTCCGTTTAGTGCGCAATGATCTCCGTAATCTGGCCAAACAGACGCTGCATGCTCAGTGTGTGTTTGTGAGTGTATGTTTGATAATATTTTGCAAACTTATATTTTAGGCAGCAGTAAATTACTAAATTCAGTAGGGTTTTCTTTTCTAATTCTGTGCATAATAAATGTTCTTTTGTGTTTTCTGGCTTTGCTAAAGTAGTCTGGCCTTGTCTCCTGAATTCTGCTCCGCATGGTTTCACATATAAGCAGCATGAATCTCATGTCAGCCTCCCTCAGTGCCTTGTTGCCGCCTTGTCAAGCAGCAGCTTGAAGCGGCGAGGTTTCCTGCCTGTCAGTCGTGAAGGATTCTTGCATCAGCCAGGCTGCTGCCTGCATTTCATATTCCCACTGATGTATAATCCCATTCATTCCTGAGACACATTTTCAGCCTTTGTGAAGGTTTAAACTTCATGTTTGGTGGTGGCTTTTATTTTTGGGTATGCCGTGTTTATTTAATACGTGTTTCACCAGAGAGAATGTGTTTGTCATTAAAACCTGAATGTACAATTTGTTCTTTAGTGTTTTTGTGAAAGTTGAAACATGAAGAAGAAATGTGGAATGACTTTTTTCCCCCAAACATTTTGCTCTTAATCCACTTATTTAACAATACAGGCTAAAAAGATTTCTGTCAGCTTTAGGGTCAGCAACATCATACAATAATGTGTTTCAACAACCTGTTCGCTTTTCCATGTAGTGCTCTGGATTTAGAAATATCTGCAGTTTTTGAGCCTTTACACCCAGCGTCTCCGTTAAACCACAAATTAGGGCATGTAAACGCTGACTACATTTACATGCCCTTATTCCAAAAAAGAAAATATAGATATTCTGATTAACGTATCCGGTGGCGGACTTGTTTGACCATGTTAACACATTTTCCCTCTTTCATCCTTCTTTCTTTCTATGACACTGTTGTGGCATCAGCCATATTTTATGGAGTGGTTTGCTGGGGCAGCAGCATCACAGCTGCAGACAGGAAGAGGCTGGATAAGATTATCAAAAGGGCCAGCTCTGTCCTGGGATGCTCTCTGGACACAGTGCAGGTGGTGGGAGAGAGGAGGACGACGGCTAAGCTGTCATCCATGATGGAGAAGGACTCCCACCCCATGAGAGACACCATCAGAGCTCTGGAGAGCTCCTTCAGTGACAGGCTGCTACACCCTAAGTGTACGAAGGAGCGTTACAGAAGGTCCTTCCTGCCTGCAGCTGTTAGACTCCACAACCAGCACTGCTCCCAGTAAAACCACAATCACAGTCACATTCACAACAAACTCACCGGACATACGTGCAATAAGGACTCATGTGCGACTATGTCATCTGCTTGAATTATAGGAACCGGACAATTATTTATTGATATAAATGGACATACTTCTGGCTTTATTTTTATTTTTCTTTATTTTTCTTTTCTTTTTCTATTATGTATATACTAAATTATTATTTTTTATTTGTATGAATATTGTTTTTAAATCAATGCTTGTCTTCTATTGCACTATCCACTTGCTGCTGTAATGGGTAAATTTCCCCACTGTGGGACTAATAAAGGAATATCTTATCTTATCTTATCTTATCTTTAAAAGGTCAGGGTTACAATATTTGCACATATCCAAAAAACTGTTGATATCCAAGTCTTTCATACTGTTTAAAAGTAGGTGTGTTTCTCCTTCCATCTAGAAATGTGGGCTTTTCTTTTGGTCATGCATCTCTGTAAACTTTTGGCTAGTTGGTTTGTGCACAACGCAAGGAACAAACAATTGAGACACAACTCCTGGTACAGGCTCTTGTAATATCACACATTGACTACTGCAACTCCCTACTGGAAGGCCTCCTGCATGTGCATCAAACAGCACGACTGGTCTTCAACCAACCCAAAACTGCACACGTCACTCTGCTCTTCGTATCCCTCCACTGGCTCCCAGTTGCTGCTCGCATCAAATTCAAAACTCTACTGCTTGTTTATAAAACGATCACAAAAATGGCTCCCGCCTACCTGAACTCCCTCATCCAGGTCTACACTCCCTCCCGCCCACTGCGCCCAGCCAATGAAAGGTGTGTTTGGTAGTCCCATCACAACAGGGCCCTAAGTCGCTAGCTAGACTCTTCTCCTCTGTAGTCTCTGGTGGTGGAATGAGTTACTGAACCTCAGTCCATCCGCAGAGTCCCTTTAAACCTTTATGAATAACTTAAAGACCAGCTCTTTCATGAACACCTCCGAACCTAATGACAGTGATGCTACTGGTGGTGTTGATATTGAGGATGTTGAGGATATTGAGGATGTTGACGACGATGATAATAATGAGGATGTTGACGACGATGATAATAATGAGGATGTTAATGACGATAATAATATTGAGGATATTGAAGATGTTGATGAAGATGATAATAATGAGGATATTGAGGATGTTGATGATGATGATAATGAGGATATTGAGGATGATGATGATTATGATGATGATGAGGATATTGTGGATGATGACGATGATAATAATGAGGATATTGTGGATGATGATGATAATAATGAGGATATTGAGGATGATGATGATAATAATGAGGATATTGAGGATGATGATAATGAGGATATCGAGGATGATGATGATGATAGTAATGAGGATATTGAGGATGTTGAGGATATTAAGGGTGATGATGATGATGATAATAATGAGGATATTGAGGATGACGATGATAATAATGAGGATATTGAGGATGATGATGATTATGATGATGAGGAGGATATTGTGGATGATGATGATGATAATAATGAGGATATTGAGGACGATGATGATGATAATAATGAGGATATTGAGGATGACGATGATGATAATAATGAGGATATTGAGGATGATGATGATGATAATAATGAGGATATTGAGGATGTTGATGATGATGATAATAATGAGGATATTGAGGATGATGATGATTATGATGATGAGGAGGATATTGTGGATGATGATGATGATAATAATGAGGATATTGAGGATGATGATGATGATAATAATGAGGATATTGAGGATGACGATGATGATAATGAGGATATTGAGGATGATGATGATGATAATAATGAGGACATTGAGGATGATGATGATTATGATGATGATGATGATTTATCTATCTAGATCCTTGCTTGTGTTCTACAAAGTCTCAGATGTATGTCGCGTTGGACAAAAGTGGCTGCTAAATGAAACTGTAGAATTGTAGATGTATTCCGAATGTGCTGTATTCATGTCCAAATAATGCTGCTAAAAGCAAAATAATATCAGCATATCCCACGTCCTACTTGGAAAGTGCTCCATTTGGAATAGGGCCTAATTCAGAGTATCCAAATGTAGTATGCTGTTTATGTATGCCATATCAAAGTCTGAATATTGTCATATTCAGATTAATAGTGGAATGTTCAATGGATGTTTGTTTGCCATGTGCTTAATATGTGTGTGTGTGTGTGTGTGTGTGTGTGTGTGTGTGTGTGCCAGGTAAGGTGCGCTGGCAGGATTTTGACCAGGATTTGTATGTTGGAGCCACGGTGGTCCGACCGGGTCAGGATCCGTACGCCAGGAACAAGTTCAACCAGGTGGAGAGCGACAAACTCCGTATGGACAGAGCCGTACCTGATACGAGACATGACCAGTATGTATCTCTACTATTACACTACAAGTCTTTCTGTCCCTGTTCACTGTTGTGATGGCAGGGATTGTGTACATACCTTCCTTTGCTGTCTGTTTATTTGACTAATCGGTGATAGCAGGCTGGATAAGATCTCATGGAAACTCCCACTGTTGTGGTCTGTCAGATGAAACCAGGAAGTAGCAGCAGAGCAGACACTCACTGTTCACCGTCTGCTTCATTCATAACACAAACCTCTCTGGTGATGGCTGCCGATTGTTCTGTTTGTTAAATGGATGAGGAGACAAAACTAAATCATGGCACAAAATCTGTTGGATCCCTTTTGTAGAATATTATGTTTTAGCAGTCATGATGTTATTTCAGTCCAGTTTAGCCTTATAGCTCTCTTGGCAGAGTAGGAGTATTGTCACATGCCAGGGCTGCTGCTCTCACCCGTCTTGTCACTTTGCATTGTTTTCTTGAATAAAGCATAGAATAGCTGAAGTGATGTATATTCTGGGCAAATGGTTGTGATGTTGTAAACGGTCACTGTAGATTAACACAGAAGCAACGTGTCGCTTTAAGAGTGGTTTTAAAATCGTTCCTTGATCATGAGCACAAAAGACCTGGTATCATCTAATTTTGAGTCTTACTGCAAACATGCTTATTTGTCATGGAAAGTGGTTGAATTTGCTGTGTGAGTCACTTTTTAAACTGATTGACTCACTTGTTGAGCTGAACCAAAACACACTGAACCTGTTCTGATTAAGAGAATCACGTCATTATCGAAAAAAATATATATATAAATGTTTCATCTCAAGGATATTTTTTATGTGTTTAAGCTATTTATTTTCACATTTTTTAAAAAAGATTATTTTTTGGGGCTTTTATGCCTTTAATGGAGAGAGAGACAGTAATAGCTGTGAAAGGGGGAGAGAGATAATATGCAGCAAAGGGCTGCAAATCAGATTCAGAACCTGGGCTGCTGTGGTCAGGACCACTGATACATGAGGTGCCCGCTGCCAGGATGCGTATTTCTTTTTTTGATATTCTTTATTTATTAACATTTTCATGGTCCATATAATAAAACAAACATGAGCATTTCTTTTAGCAAAATTAAATAAGGACCTATTCAAATACATAATATCAACAAACAAAACAAATCAACCCAGTTATTAGAACTTGAACATAGGGGTGATCCTTTCCCATACTTCACAAGAAAATAATATTGCAAAATGAAAAAGAAATATTTGTAAATGAACTCCAGCTTGTTTTACACAAATGATGGTCTCACCGGTACAATATAAGTTAGCCATTTCTCCCACCTTTTTTTGAATATACCTTGTTGCAACCTTACGGCAAAAGTAATCCTTTCCATCCTAAATATATCATAAATTATATCAATCCATTCCTTGAAAGTAGGCGGTTCTGGCTTTAACCACTTTCTTGTGATGGCTTTCCTCCCAGCTGCACTCAAAATCCGAAATAGGTGTTTGTCGTGAGTAGAAACAGTTTCTGATTTCAGTCCAGGATGCGTATTTCATTATGTCTTTAAACTAGAGGTCAACCGATTAATCGGCATTGGCCAATGTCTGAGCATATTGAGCCGATTTTCAAGCAGGCGCGTCACGTGTGAGTCCGCCCCCCTTGTGTCAATCAAACTGCCGTTCTACCAGCAGACCTCAGCAGTGTTGCCAGCTTAGCGACTTTGTTTCTATATTTAGTGAGTTTTCAGTCCCCTCCAGCGACTCATTTTCAAAAAAGGGACTAGTGACAAATCTAGCGACTTTTTAGAGACTTGGAGACTGACATGAAAGCAAGTATCGTTCTTCCTCTTCTCAACGAGCAGCGGGTGCTGCCGTGGACCTCTCCCATCCCAAAGCACTCAGAGGCGGTCCAGTCCTCGTCATGCAGCAGTCCCTCCTAGCTGCAGTCAGAGCAGGAGGTGTTCATTCCTCTGCGCCAGGCTAGCCGCCGCTGGCTGATATAAATGTAACATTTTCTTTGTCTTAAAAAAATCACTTTACTAAAATCTCCACTGCATTTCACTCACACAGCCTCAGTCATTTAATCACCTCGTCCGCTGTGTGTGTGCCTCTCTGTGACATAAGCTCAGTATAATTGTGGATACGAAAGAAGTGAACATGCTGCCAACTCCGTGCTCATCATATTCAGTCAGTGCAGTATCGTTCTAGATGCACACTGTGTGATTCAAAGACTATTTTTTTTATAACGGCAGCGGTCTGGCCTCAGTGTTATATTGACCTAACTTAGACAGCTAGAGCCATTAGCCTACTAAAAGAGCAGGGATGTGTCTTCTATTGATCCTGTAGTGGTGTGCCATTTGCACAGCATGAAGCAGCAGTGTGTGAAGGTTTCCTAGAGAAAAAACAGCCTTTTTTTCAGGCCAGGGCTGCTTCATCAGCGCTTTCAACACAAGATGAAAAGAACTTGAAGGTTTTTATTCTACATCCACATAACACACATTGTTGTAGCTGCATGTTGACTGTTTCCAGGGTTTCAGTGACAGACGTGGCACATGGACACCATGCACACAGACAGCTTAATGAGTGTACTCTTTAAACAGCACATACTGTACATCTGGCATGTGTTTAAAGGTCAACCTCACCGTTGGCAAATTATAGGTGAAGGTTAATTTCTTTAAACACGATTGTGGATTCTTCCTACAGCTCATGTGATGTATA
This sequence comes from Pterois miles, assembly GCA_947000775.1. NCBI lineage: Eukaryota > Metazoa > Chordata > Actinopteri > Perciformes > Scorpaenidae > Pterois > Pterois miles. The sequence goes on along the minus strand of CAMQGK010000463.1, from coordinate 1,448,226 downwards.
GCGTGTAGAGGGCATTACAACAGGATTTATTCATTGTCCCCTGGCTCCTCGACTCCTGTAGCCTCCTATCACCCATTTTCCTCACTTTTAAGTCAGGTCTGGGTTTGTCTCATGCATGCGCACACACACACACACACACACACACACACACACACACACACACACACACACACACACACACACACACACACACACACACACACACACACACACAAAAATGATCTCATGGGATTTTTGCCCTGTGGTCCGCAAAACCCACCGTCAATCCCGGCTTCAGCAGAGCATTCCTCTGTGTGTGTGTGTGTGTGTGTGTGTGTGTGTGTGTGTGTGTGTGTGTGTGTGTGTGTGTGTGTGTGTGTGTGTTCAGTGTGAACTGAATCCTATTCACTGTGTTCATGTATCCAGAATCTGTCTAGGGAGCCGTTCCAACTCGCAGCTTTGCTCACACATTCAGCTGTGTGTAGGAGTGTTTCTGTGCATTTGTTCATGCATGTAAGCATTTATGCCTGTGTGTATTTTCCTGTCTTTATGTTCCTAATTGTGAGTGTGTGTGTGTGTGTGTGTGTGTGTGTGTCTGTGTGTGTTTAGTTGCAGACATAAACAATGGAAGTCAGACCTGCCAGCCTCTAGCGTCGTCATCACTTTCCACAACGAAGCTCGCTCTGCTCTGCTGCGGACTGTGGTCAGGTAGGTGTGAATGGTGTGTGTGCTGTCCTTGATTTTTTTAAAAATCCATTTTATCTTCCTATAAATTTGCTGTCTTTCTCTGTTCAGCGTCCTGAAGAAAAGTCCTTCTCACTTGGTCAAAGAGATCATTCTGGTTGACGACTACAGTGATAACCGTGAGTTATACACGTAAACAAACTGTACAAATAGAGAAACCTCATAAGATCGGTGTGTAAATGCATGCTTTGTGTGTGTTTGTGTGTGTGTTTCAGAGGAGGACGGTGCGCTGCTGGGGAAGATTGAAAAAGTGCGTGTGTTGAGAAACGACCGCAGAGAAGGTAGTTGCATCTCAGAGCTATTTATTGAATGCAGTTATTGACCCCATGTTGGGTGAAATCATTCTAAATGTGTTTGTTGGTACTGATGTTTCCCTCAAGGACTGATGCGTTCGAGGGTTCGGGGTGCAGACGCTGCCACGGCGCCCGTCCTCACCTTCTTGGACTCTCACTGTGAATGTAATGACCACTGGCTAGAGCCGCTACTGGAGAGAGTGGCTGAGGTACACACACACACACACACACACACACACACACACACACACACACACACCCTTTATACATCAGTAAAGTTTATCTTACATACAAAGAAAGTAAAGAATGAGAAGTCCAACCATAAAAACAATGAAAGACGTTATGAAAGAGTGCGGTACTATAAGTCCAGACAGCCAATGCACAATCTGCAGAGCAGCTCGCCACTTGATGAAGTCACTCGGGTTTGACCTCCTTCTTTGTCTAAACAGTGCTTGTCAGATTTCTTTTAAACGTGACTGTGAAAATAAAATACATGGCAACAGTCCTTGGTCGCCAAAACTTCATGGGAGGTTGCAAGGCCTTCTTGATTTTATGACATGTAAGACTGAAATATATACAGTGGACCTACAGTATACGTTATCATTATATTCAATTTTTATGAAGACAACTAAATGAAATTGTATTTTTTTTATATTTGGATCATTGTTTAAAGCATACATTTTCAAAAAATCCCACATTATAAGGGCACAGTGAAGAGCTGAACACAGACTAACCTTTATGCATTAGAAAAGTACTTAGTTAAAACAACCAAAGAGCTAATAGAAACAGCAGAGAGAGAAACACAATTTGTCAAAAAAAAAGAAATCTATCAAGTTTTTATGATTGTTAAAAATACACAATGAAGAGAATTGGATTACAAATTCCTAAAAATAACAGGAAAAGTGGTTTCCTTCCCTTCCTGCAGAGGTCAGCTACAAAGTCGCTCCCCTGGAGCTGGTAGTCAGTCAGTCAGCGTCTCGTTAACATTCATGTGAAAAACAAAGAGCGCATGACTTCAGTAACACAGGAATGCTGGGACTCTTTCAGTATAAAAGCCCATTTTCACAGCTCCAGAAATTTCTCTTTTCTGATGTGACATTGTTAAAAATGCATTTCTTCCACAGTATTAAAATTCAAATCTGTCAATTCAGGCAGTGTGTAAGCCAGAGATTCAGTAGATCAGAACTCTGATGTGGTGTTGAGCTTTACTTGACTCAGGGTGTGATCGCTCTTGGCTTTTTTTGGGAACCGGAGGCCAGTCACCGGTTCAAGTCCCGACATGGACCAAAAACTGAGTGTGAACTGGTAGCTGGAGAGGTGCCAGTTTATTTTTTTTTTTTTTTTTTTTTTCCCCAGGTTCTTGGGCACATATATATCGAGGTACCCCTAAATATATAGATACCTATATACACCCATACTTATATGCTACGGGGCGCTATGTATGTATCTATATAGACCCCTCTACATGTATATACTGTACATCTCTCCATATACATATATATGTGTGTGTGTGTTTGTGTGCATGTACCATATATATAGTTAAACAGAGTGTAAATTGAATTTCCCCACTGTGGGACTAATAAAGGTAGATCTTCTTCTTCTTCTTAAACCAAAATAAAAAACAATCAAATAAAATAACTAGAAAAGCACTCGGAGAGCGCAGACCTTCTTCAAGCACCATAGTTTCCCCCTGGCGGTTTCTTCTGGATCTATCTCCTCAAGTATTAAAGTTAGATCAAATTCGTTGACATACTTCAGATGCGGAATTGTCCCAGCTACACGATGCTGCTTGTTAGAAATCTCTACCTCTAATATTAAATGCACAGTAGGCCAAAATGTAAGAGTACCCCCATTTGTTTTATAGAAATTGCTATAAAATCCGCCATCTGGATCAGATCTGGATCAGCCTTTGGGATTTGATAGAAGTACACATTGTAAATCCCTGAGTCAACTTTCATGAGCTTTGGGCAACAATTACCAGAGATGTTGAGAAACAATTTTTTGGGTCCCATTTACCCCAATATTAATGAAAATTTCAAAGTGATCCAGAATCCAGGATTTCTTCCGGATCACCCCCAAAATTAAATCAGTTTTTCCTTTTCACATTTTCGACACACCCTGAAAATTTCACCAAAATCCGTCCATAAGTTTTTGAGTTATCTTGAACACAGACAAACAGACAGATAAACGCCGGCAAAAACATAACCTCCTTGGCAGAGATTAAAATATAATAAAACAAAACAAGACCAGAACAGTAAAAATGAAATAGTGCCATCCATCTACTGTCGACAGAGAAACCTGACAGCCGACCGCTCCCCTCCCTCCACAGTGTCGATCAGTATAGACGACAGTCACCTCAACTCCAGCCCTCCAAAGCAGCACACAGTGATGCATAAAGTAAAATAACGTTGAGTTAAAACACTGAAACGTAGCTGTATGGAAGCAATGAGACAGCAGATAGACTTATCCATTTATTCTGGGTGCTACAGCCATTGCAAGGAGATTTGACCCCTCAATATTAGTGTGTTGATATTTAAAGTGAATTCTTTTAATATTGATTTGAGAGGGTATTTCTCAATTGCACGTAATCTCAATCGGACGTGGGGTACTGTGTGTAAAATGGAGTTTGTTCTTTAAATATTTATTTTATGTGACTGAAAATAGTCCGATTCTGCATTTGATCCTCCCAAACGCGGTGATTTGTCGTTCCCTAGTTAATAAACAAGCCAAATCGAAAAACATTTCACTGTCACTGAGTAATTGACTTTGCTTTTCTTTGCTTTAGTTGCGCTTCTGAATAATGAATCACTCGATACAAAACAGAGAGAATGAGAAATGCAGTCTGTGTGGGTGAAACCTCATGTGTCATATCAAAAGGTTTCAACCCAGAATAAATAAACTCACTCAGTACCTGGAGGCTCATTTCTGTTGTCATTCTGGTCACTTGAGCAATCCTTTCTCTAAACTACTGTGATGAGGCTGAGTGTAGAAAACACTGAGCTTCTTCACTTTCAGTTCGACTTCATAAACACAGTGATAAACTAAATCTAGACCAACATAAACTATAAATGTGAATCATTGGTTTTGACGGGAACATTTACTTCTGTTTGGACTTGTAGTACATATTTATTAATGAGCCACATTTCCTGTTATTCCCATTCGGAGTCCTAATAAATTATTTTCTCTCTGTCCTTCCTGCTCAGGACAAGACCAGAGTAGTTTCTCCTATCATTGATGTCATCAACATGGACAACTTCCAGTATGTAGGAGCCTCGGCCGATCTGAAAGGAGGTACAGTACACAAGTAGAGAGGTACATGAACACACGTGATGTCCTGTGTGGTTCGGTACTAGCTGTGTTAATACCTGTTGTTTTCATCCTGTGCTCCACTTCATGAACAGTTTTCACTTATGGCTGCTGTGCTATTTCTCACACAAAAAGACAAACAATTCGGCGAAGTATACACCCAGCATGTTTAGTCTAACGGCTTACTGAGCATAAACTGTCGTCCATTCTGCATGCTGATACTAACTGGAGGACTATGCAGGACATTTATACAATCACCAGAGGCCCCAAAATACAATATTATCATGTTTATGTCACTTAAGTCGCGATACAATCTCATATGGTGAGTAGGGCTGCACAATTATGGCGGAAATGATAATCACGATTATTTTGTTCAATATTGAGATCAGGATTATTTATCACAATTATTCATTGATTTTAGTAACAACATATTTTTTTATTGCACTTTCGCATTAAAATAAACAGAGCACTGTTTTTCTTTTTTTGTAATATGAAAAATGCAGGAATATTTACCTTTTTCCTAGCTGCATTTTAAAGTTAAATGCATCAATCTGGTACACTTTGAGAGCAAAATTAGCAACATGAAGAGGCTAAATGAACAATTTTATGCTCTCAATTTATTCATAAATGTATGACATATACTATATGTATAGATAATATCTATCCCCAAAAGTGAAGCCAAAACATCTCGATCACCAGCTGGTGGATAGCTGATAGTTTAGGAAGCGCTTAATTTGACATGCAGCAGAGTTTTCTATGAGCAGAGACACACATTAAACAACAATATCACAGGTGATCATGTTCATTTAATTGTTGGAGGCCAAAATCATGTCATCGTCATTAATATTTGAGCATTGTGATAGGATATACTGCGATATGTTCCGATTTATTACCTTTTTTCATCTGCAAATTATGTGGTTTGTCAACATCTGTTTTATCTAATAAGATATAGTTTTCACTCTGTTCATCTCACTTAAATCTTTTTATTGCAGCAAAACGGGATTATCAGTCGAGCAGACTGACCAGCACTGTCATAAAAACATAACATGATAATACATCAAGCACCTGACGAACTGAACTGTTTGTATTGCAGTGTACATATTATCCAACTTACTGAATGCAAAATAGTTTGGACTGGACTTGGACAATTAAATTTTTACAAATAAATTATGCTGTCTCTTCATTTCAGTTCAGTCTTATTTAGCAAAATGGGATTATCAAGAAGACTGACTGACCAGCACTGTCATAAAAACATAAATGTTGTATCATGCACCTGACGAACTGAAATGTTTGTATTAGAGTCCGCATTGTATTTGTTATATTGATAGTATATATAATAAAAGATTTATACTTGACATAAGTGTATTGAGGCCATGCAAAATACTGTGATACTACACTGTAGATTTTTTTTCATACTGATAAAGTGACTATGATATCCCATCCTTTCAAGTCTTAGTATATAGTGTAAAACTAGGACACGACTATATTCATTGTCATGTTTACGGGTTGAGCACATACAGACGTGAAATCAGGCAACTGCAGATGTATCCAGTCAGTATATAACCATACTACTACTTGATCATAATTGTATCATCCTCTGTGTATGTGTGTTTTTGTTGGTAGGTTTTGACTGGAATTTGGTGTTTAAATGGGACTACATGACTCTGGAACAGAGACGAGCCAGACAAGGCAACCCCATCGCCCCCATAAAGTAAGACAGACACACTCGCACACGTCCACACTAGTGATCGCACATAGCAGACTCCCTTTTGTCTGTCTGTTTCCACCAACTGCTAATCTCGCTCTTTTTCCTCGCACCATTCCCCTGTCCTCTTTCTCTCTGCCCCGACAGGACTCCAATGATAGCAGGAGGGCTATTTGTCATGGATAAGGATTACTTTGAGCTGCTGGGAAAGTATGACATGATGATGGATGTATGGGGAGGGGAAAACCTTGGTGAGTGCTGCTAAAGTGCAAATGCAAATTCAGTAGAGTCACAGTGGAGCATGGTGTCAGCAGTATCACAGTTGACAGGTGATGGTGGTTCGCAGATGAAAGTATGACACAGTAATGGATGTCTGAGGAATAGAAAAACTAGGTGAGTGAATGAAGCAAAATAACAAATAGCAGAGTGTGATTGAGAGTGGAAACTAAAGTGGCAGGTAGAGAAAATAAACTACTGTCAGTATTTACCATCAGCACACGTCTCTGCTGTAACGTGTGGCTCCCTGACTGTCTCATTCCCTGAATATCAGCGTCTAGAGGTGACAGACCTGTCAGGAGTTTTGCCTCTTTAAAGAAATCTGTTGACATTCTGGGAAATGCAGTTATTAGCTTTCTTGTGAGAGTTAGATGAGAAGGTTGATACTAGAGATCACATGTCTGTAAGCTAATATGCAGCCAGTTAGCCTACCTTAGCACAAAGAATGGAAACAGGGGATACAGTAATTAAAACCTGTAACACGTCATTTTACAGGTCTGCAAATTTCATGGTAATTAGGTGATAATTAGCAAGTAACTTATTTGAAATTTCTTTGGGATTACCACCGAATTACCCCAATATTTACCTCAATATTTATCGAAATATTACTTTATTATAAAGATTATTTGATAATTATATGTGAAAATAGCATATACCGGTTAAAACAGGGCCCTTGGGCTTGATGTTTTTTTCCTCATCAGAGGTGGAAAACCAAAACTAACAGAAGACACTTCTGATCAGACACAAATCTCACCATTGTGACTTAATGCGAGCCAAAAATGACTTCATCATGTATTGTGCATAAGTGTGAAGACTCTGCAAGTTGTCGCCGTGCTTGGTTGTGCACTTATGAATTTTTGTAACTAAACTCCTGCTGCGTGAGCCGGGCTCTTTAGAGATAAAACAAAATAATGAAAGATGGTGAATTACATGCATTTAAAGCAGGAGATCTCTGTTTTGCCAGCTGAGTCAAATCATTTACAGGACCTTTGTTTCATTATGATACATTTCATACTTGACTCCTTTCTTTACAGGAATTGTATAACGGCGATAAATTATGTCCATATGAGATGTGAGTTTATACTTAATTACAGCTCCTCCTTGGCATTAAAGAGTTTAGTCTATAGTGTTTTGCCGGTCTTACTAAATGACATCTTGCTTCTTCCCATAATCTTTTGTATGTCTGCCCTCTGGAGAATACGGCGAAGAACAACACGTTGGGCATAAACGCCTTTGTGCATGCGCATAGTGTGCGCACTATCTGTGGAGGCCTGTGCAACAGTGCCTCACACAAGCGTAAACAAAGCTTTATGTTCAGGACTATTTCTTGGGTGGGGGCTGGTGGGTAGACAGTTTTACGTTTGGTCAATCAGGCTAGCTGCGTCCCTCTGTTTCTGCTTGCTGGAGCTTCATATTTAAGGTCCAGATATGTATGCGATCGATTTCATCTAATTCTCAAACAGAAAGCAAATAAGTGTATTTCCAAAATGTCAAACTATTCCTTTAAAACTTAAACAGCACACGTTTCTAATTTGTGTACGTCATATGCTTAAGCTTTTGGCTTGAAAAGCAACAGGTTTCTGCTCACTCATCAACTCATGAGCTCATTTTAAGTTTCTGAGCCAAGAACATGATAACGAGCAGAATTAAAGCAATTTGGGCGTCATATCTTGGTAAAAGAGCTGATCTTTAGAAAATGATAGTGTTAATGTGGTAATAACTGTAGTTCACACAATAGAGGTCGTTTGCAAACAGCACAGTGAGATGATAACAGCTGTGTCTCTCTGTTGCTTTTGTCTGAATTCAGTTGGGAAATCGACAAGAATAAACAGAATGATTCATGGTGCTCTCGAGACGGCGCAGCGCTTCAGGGTTGGACCCATAATTGAGACACTGAATTACTTGTGTGTTCGTTTAGATGACACCTAGATACAGTGTTGGGGAGGGAACCTGACAATATTAGCACACTGAACATGTTAATGAGGTGCAGATATCCTGAGTTCTTACAAGACTTCTTACATACTGCTTATAATGATCAACTGTGATATTTTTATAGTTTGTTAGAACAAGTGTGTTATTATACTAATGTATAAAAGTGTGTGTGTGTGTGTGTGTGTGTGTGTGTGTGTGTGTGTGTGTGTGTGTGTGTGTGTTTGTGTTTCAGAGATCTCATTTCGAGTGTGGCAGTGTGGTGGCAGTCTGGAGATCATCCCCTGTAGCAGAGTCGGCCACGTTTTCAGAAAACAGCATCCATACACCTTCCCTGGAGGCAGTGGGACAGTGTTTGCAAGGTAACACACACACACACACACACACACACACACACACACACACACACACACACCAAAGCAGACTGAACACTCATTAACCATCCAGGCTCCACTCCTCACATGCATTCATTCATTTAGTGAAGAACAATGTTTCCTATTCACATATTGGTGCCTTTTGTTTAGTCTGACATTGGACATCTTTTGCTTCCCTTCAATGAGCCATGAAGTCATGGTTAAACCTTGTATGTCAGTCATTATCAGTGTCTACTAACCGCAGGGTTGGTGCTTCTCTCCCCAGCTCCGTCTGTCCACATTGAAGCAAATATCCCAAAATGTTAAGCTATTCCTTTTAAAGTAAAAATGTGAACACTCCTACTGCTAGATGGGACCCTGACCCAACAGATTGTTTGTTATGCAGAACCATCTGAGAAGCTGTCATTGGAAACTGTTTGGAAAAGGGCAGGCACTTTAAATCAGTACTGATTGGATGCTTTTTTGCTGTTCTTCCAATGAAGAAATACTCTCCAGACATAACTGATGCTATTACAACATCTATGCTAACCTCTTCAAGTGTAGAACAAACAGTCGCCTCTCCGTGTCGCATCTCACACACCTAAGCCCCGCCCCTAGCTGCCGGTAGCTCATCACAGGATGCTGATTGGTCCGTTCTTTGGCTTGTTGGACACAAAGGCATGACTTGAAGCTGGACACGATGGATTTTCGTGTGATACGTGATCCCGCAATTCTCACGCGATCTCAAGACATCGTGAGTTTCCATCTGCCATGCAAAGTAAACTAAACGGACCTTTTCTTGCCATAATATTACAATAACCATATCCCCACATAGCATGTAATCTAATATCAGTGTGGTGATATATTGTACAGTCTACCAATAATTAGTTCTTGTGGGATGGGATGTATTTTAATCATGATTGTCTTTGGTATTATTTTTTCATTTGGGTTGAGTGCTTATTGAGTTTGACGTCAGCTTTGAGAATTAAACCAGTGTAGGATAATTAAAACTAAGCACCGACAATTAAAAAACAATAAAAAAGTAATCACAGGGGAAACTGGCATCGGATTAGAAAGAATGCTCTTCTTAGATATAGAAGATCTGTTTTTGCATGTGCTGGCCTTCAGAGCTCTGATAAATTGACACCATAATCAGTGAACATCAGCAATGGGAAACATGAGACATGGAAAGATATGGATCTGTGCTTTGAAACAGTCTCCAACCACAAGCACCCTCCCCTGGAAACAAGCCTGACAAACCCTCATGGCCCTGATTAAGAACTTCAACACACTGATAACAGGGAATGTAAAGTAGCTGTGGTTTCCCTGGCGCTGTTGAGAAAAACAAAAGATGAAGGGTGTAATAGACCAACAATGTGGAGTATCTCCGGAATGAGCTCATCTCTGTCTTAATGTCCCAGTGAAACGGAAGTCAAAGTATCCTTAGCTTCTGTACTGAGTATTTTGACGTATTTGAGTGGTGTACTGTACAGTTACAAGAGGCCGACTTGATCCGACCCGACATGACCGGACCCCACTCAGGCGATTGACCAATCAGAATCAAATTATCAACAAAGCCATGTAATAAGAGTTTTTAATTACTATAATTTTATAGAAATCTTATTTTTGTGTAACTTGGGTTTTGTAATATTATATTATTATATATAATATTATATATTATATAACCATATTTGTATTTATTCTATTTTAACGCTTTTAAACTCATGATTGTTTTAAATCTTGCTTTATGTTTGTTCTACCCTGCGTGAGATTTTGTTTTTAAATTGTACTATATAAATTAAATTAATTATTATTACTATTTTTTTATTATTATGACATCTTAATAATACTTTAAAAAACTGGTGTAATTCCAATAAATAGTGAATGGACCCTGAGCTGGATGAAACTGTAAAGAAAAGACTCCTGTGCATATGTATGCACTCAGACATTACATCAAACTGTTTCGGAGCTTAATATAACGCGCTAGCTGTGTATGTGACCACATTTCAGCGGCCTCAAGTGTAGTCGCATAATAACCCTTTCCAATATTTCACAAAATAATGTATTAATTGATGGGAGGGGTGGGGTTCTCGTGTATCAGCCTCAGCAATGAAGACTCACCATGCAGAACAGCTTCATCTATGCTCTGAGGCTGCTCCAGTTCATCGTCTTGCCCTTCAGTCTTGAATAAAGCCCCAGACACCCTCCCTGTGTCTGCTGGCGGTGACCCTGGGGAGCCTGTTTTGTCTGCTTGGATGGCTTTATAATTGTTCTGGGAGCAGCATTTCCCAAATATCCAAGTGGCAGATATTGAAAATGAGGAGACAGGACCAACTTACTATCAATGTGAAGAAAAGCCCCCCTAGACCCCATATAAAGTGCCCAAGGAGGGCACTGTCTGCCGTCTGGCTGCCCCCTCTTAGTCGATTATCGATCGTTGTGGTCATTTCTGTTGTGGATTAGTCATTTTTATGCTTTTTCATGCTGAATGACTTATTTCCATGAAGTCTCTTTATCTTTAGATGCCGCTGTTGATGGTTTTGGGGCATTTTAATCGAGTAAATGGATGTTAGAAATGTGTTTGGACATTCATTAAGACAAGAACTCATTGTGTGAAACTGAGACATTCATTATACCATGTTTTTGTGTCCAAGTGACTAATAGAGACAACACTTTTTGAAACTGGTCCAGTATTGAGTATTAACACTAACTGTCATCTGCCAAACGAGCTGTAAGGGCAAATGCGCAGTGTCAATGCAACGTAACTTACTTCACTAAAAGTGCTTGTTTTTGCCACGGACAGGTTCAGATAGTTATTATAAGTGTCTGACAACATTATGGAAAGGACCTTATAGAGAAATAAAATGTTTTCCTTACCTTTAGTGTCCAAGTCCACCTGAAGGTAAAGTCGTATGAAATCTGAATATCCTTAAAGTGGCTCAAATAAACACGGGCAGCCTTTGAATTCAAAGACCTCATTTCTGAAATCATCTAAATATTCAGCCAGACGCTTATAATAACAATCGGAGCTTGTCATGGCTGTAAATGACAGTTCCAGGTTTCCCCAATGCCACCATATTGCTGCTGTCTACAGCGCTCTCCCTCAGTTTCAGAAACTTTTGTCCCTATTAGCCAGTTAGACACAAAAACATGGGTAAATAGGGTCCTGGTAGAAAGATACCAAAGTTTCCCTCTATCATTTTCTATAGAATACACTGCAGTCTGTTATTTGTCCAGTGTCGCAAACAAAAGCAATGAAGGCAGCTTTCCCTTTGTCACTCATCACAGTGGCACTTTAAAGATTCACAGTCTTGTACCTGTCTGGACCTGACTGAGGCTATATTTGACGAATCATAAGACCTTCTGTCAGTCTTTGCAGTCACCACTTCTTAGGATGTTTGATGACACTCATCTAAGACCTGTCTCATGATGCTCTATTAATAAAGTTTAGGGTTGCAACTAACAATTATTTTCAGCACTCATTAATCTGATGATTACTTTCTTGTTTAATCATTTGGTCTAAAAACTGTCAGAAAATGCCAATCACACTTTCCTAAAGGACAAGGTGACGACTTCAGATTGCTTGTTTTGTACGACTGACAGTCCAAAACCTGCATGATGTTCAGTTTACTGTCACTGAAGACAAAAACAACATCAAATCCTCACATGGCGGAGCTGGAAACAAAGGAATGTTTGGTATTTTTGCTATAAATAAATAACAGAAGCAATTATCCAAATGGCTGCTGATTAATTGTACTGTCAATGAATTGATTAATCAGCTAACGAAGTTAGCTTGATAACTATACTGAGTAACTGAGTGTGTTCATTGTTCTGAGTGAATATCCTCCAAATGTGGAACATGGATTTCTGTTTTTTTTGTGCCAACTCCATAATCCTACTTCATGAGACAGACCCCAGATATATGAAACATTGCAGCTGCAGCATATTTGCATACAAGCGTTTTCTTGCCTCAGTGTATGTGTACAGTCTTTTTTTTAACTCCATTAAATATGGACACAGACATAATTCAGATTTTTATTTTCAGTGTGTTCACTGGCAATAAACGTCTATAAATCCACTTATCCGTTAAGATGCTGCAGAACTTCACTGGGAATCATCATGTTTTGCTTCCCACAGTGTCAAACCCCTGTTATAGAAAGCCTAGATGAGGTTTGGATTTATTCTGACTCCAGCTGACACATGCTTGTACTCCAATGCCCATACCACCATACTATTTAGGATGCCAGAAAACGATTTAGTATGTCCTAATACACAGTACATAAAATACAGTGTGCCACAAATACCAGGATGTCTTACTACATTCGGTCACATTTTGCAGTATGCAGGCCAGCATGCTTTTGTGGCTATTCTGACCCACAATCCTCTACAGATATATGAGCAAGAGGGTCAAAGGTCAAGGCAAAATGTAGCCATGGTCAAATAGTACTGTGTTACACAATCCAAAAAAATGGACATTTGACAAAATGTCATGACCATGCTTGGTGACACAGACACACACACACACACAATAACAAAAAATAAACACACATTCACATTTGTCTGTTTAACTAGTGGCACTCTGCCCTCTTATTGCTGTAGAGATGTACGAAAGAGTGTGCGCATGGTTCGGTCTGTCTCGTGCCATATGTTCCACTCATGTCCAGTATGGAGATGACTGGTTATGTCTTGGCACAGACATCTCTCTGTCGCTGCTGCTCTGCTCATTTTCTTTTTGTATCACTGTTTTAATTTCCCTTTCCAACCTGCTCTTGGTTTCATGTCTCCTTTTCTCTGTCTTCCATCACACCTCTCCCCATTTCCTCCCTGTTGGTTACCCTTCTCTCATTTTATGTCCTCTCACTTCCCTCTCAGGAACACGAGGAGAGCAGCAGAGGTGTGGATGGACGAGTATAAAAACTTCTACTATGCTGCCGTCCCCTCAGCTAGGAACGTCCCCTACGGAAAGTAAGTACCGTGAAGTATGAGCCCTACAGCATAATGTAGCTCGATCATGAAGTCACAAAAACAGCCACGTGAATGGGCATGTTAATAGGATTGCCAATTAACAGCATGTCAGCTGTAAAAGAAGTCATTTTCCCCCTTTCATTGAGGTGCCATGAGGCAGTTAATGTGGCTTATAAAGAGGGCAAAAAGTCAATCGAGTGCTGAAGGGATTAGTGTTAGATTATGACAGCATACGTCAAAGCAAAAGTACAAGATGGACACACAATGCAATGGTAAAGAGGAATGAGGATCCATGAAAAAGAGGTAGATGGATATTAAACAGGCTAACGATAGAGGTTTTAGCCATGCAGGAGCCTGACTGTATTCTTAGTGGACTGCTGCTCTGTGCCTATTCATCTTTTTTTCTCAGAGGAGGCCACACAACAATAAGAAGTCTTGCATCCATACAGTGCAGCTGGACAAAGATAAAAATGTGACCTTGTGGGAACCTTCTGGGCATCTCCCTTCGGTGCCAGCTTAAGCAGTTATTTTCCCTAGCAGATAAACTTGTATATGGAAGGTATTGTGCGTTATGGGACTAAATAATGAAACTTTCTCTATTGTTTCTATTAATGATGAAATTTACTTTCAGACATGGGGGCATGTCAGTTTTGACCCCTGGGTCCATGCAGATGGAGAGCAAATCTCAGGCTGTCAAATTTCAATTTTTTCACTTTTTCTCACACAGTTACGTTTTATTTTCATCCTGGTATTACGTTATTATTCACATAATAGATCTGGATAGATGATGAACAGATCTGGGTAGAACAAGACCCAATCTGGGTAGGATCTGGTCCAATCTTGATTTCTCAAATGAGGTCCAACAAATGACATTCATAATAAATTACATATAACATACAACAGAATTTGTCACATCCAGCTATAGCTATTTTTACACTCAGAAATAAACACATAAACTTGGTATGGTCAGGAGCTGGCCAAGTTGGGTCTTTAATCTTATTAAAAATGAAATTCAGGCAAAGATATACATGTTTATAATGGAAAGTTTATAATGGAAAGTAATGTAAATCGTGTAAAAATGCTGAGGTCAATGATGCGTTCATGCTTTAGTCATAAAATGCACAAGTGGTTTGCCTATCTGTTCCACTATAAAGGATGCAACCTCAGACACAGTGTGTCTATAATTTAATCATTGTTGGGAAACGTTTGGAGAACCGCAAGTAATCAACCCACTAATTCTCTCACTGGCTCTTTCTCTCTCTCTCTCTCAGTATCCAGAGTCGTCTGGAGATGAAGAAGAGATTAGGATGCAAGCCATTCAAATGGTACCTGGAGAACGTCTACCCAGAGCTGCGGTAAGGAAATTACAGCATTTTATGTAATATGATATGGTTCATGGTATGACACAATATATGATATTATGAAAAATGACTAAACCTCCCACCTGGTTTGCAGTTTCAGTATTAGGAAGGCTTGGTTTGTAAGAGACTGTAGCTCTGCCAGGAGTATAAGCATGACTGTGATCTCCTGTGGGCTGGGATCTAATGCTTCATACTTTAATAAGACTCGCAAATGACTGTAGTGACACTAATGAATAACCCGCACTAGCAATTATGACTCAGGCACATTATTAAATTTTGGCAGGTTTGCAATTTGTCACTCACATGAATGAGATTAATAATGTAAGAAATATAACAGGTCTGAATTTTAATAATTACAAATGTAATAAAGGTAAATTATCCCATTGGCAGAAAAAAATGGTACAAAAACAGTGTTCTCTCTATTTAGCTAACCCTACTTCTGTCCTATAGCAGTGGTTCCCAAACTATGTCCTTCAACACCCCCCCTACTTGTATCCATGATTAATTGCAAGTTAATCACATTTATTTATCTGTTCAAAATGTACCTAAAAGGGAGATTTATCGAAGACGTAATACTCTTATCAACACAGCAGTGGACAAAGCTTACTATATGCAAATATATGTAGATATTTATTATTGGAAATCATTTAACACAAAACAATGTCAGATATTGTCCAGAAACCCTCATAGTTACTGCATTTACCTTAAAAAATATGTTCAACTCATAACATGGCAAACTGCAGCCCAACAGGCAACAACAACTGTCAGTGTGTCAGTGTGCTGACTTGACTATGACTTTCCCCAAACTGCATGTGATTTTCATAAAGTGGGCATATCTGTAAAGGGGAGACTGACCATGACAGTCATTATTAATGAATTTCTTTTATTTTTTTATTTTTTTAGGTTCTTATGATGCCAGTATCTTCACTTTAGTTTTAAAACTGAGCCTTGTACAAACTCTGAAAGATCAATTGTGTTAATGCCTTAAAAAAATGAGTGTCACTAAAAACATTAACAGCCCTGATGAATAAACAGTAAATCATCAGTCTCATCAACATAAATAAAGTGCTGACGTCTTGACGGATTCGAAGCAATTGTACATACATAACATAACTTAACTAATTTACTGTACTGTGTTAACACAGGTTTGCGCCTCCCTGTGTGTGGCAAGCGGGAAGGCAAATAGGTTTTTGACTGCAATGAAAATGTTGTTTGAGAGGATAAACACCAATAAACACAGACTGAAGCAGAATATTTTGTTGGATAAAAGCTCTGGAGTAATTTGAAATGCCTGGATCAAATAATTTTGAAATAATCCTCCACAGCCACTACAGCAATCTCCTAATTGTACAATACTACTAATATTAGTTTACACTGATCTATATCTGCAACTGTGGACAAAAAAACACTGGATTTAAACAAAATGGATCCTGCCAAGGAACAAAAAAAAAAACAACGTTTTTTAAAACAGATTCATATGAAGACTTTTATATAAATTACCCTGAAAGTGTATTATTATAATTTTTGCTATAGATGTTAAATCAAATTTTTTCAGCCTCAGAGTATACCAACCCTGATGCATCCCAGGTTGCTCTATAGTGCTACTTACCACTATTGAACTACTGCTATACTACTCTGAAATAACAAGGCCTTAATATCTTTTGTAGACTTGAAACAAGCATTGTAGATGTAATATATTTTAAAAACAGGGTGTTTGTGTGTGTTCAGAGTCCCGGACCACCAGGACATTGCCTTTGGAGCCTTGCAGCAGGGAGGAAACTGTCTGGACACCCTGGGTCATTTTGCGGACGGTGTGGTGGGGGTCTACGAATGCCACAACGCCGGGGGAAACCAGGTAGCGTTACTACGGCAACACACACAGGTCAGCTTGTCCAGTCCTTTGCTCTAAAGACACCTTGATGGGAAGTGGTGGTGAGAGCACAGGTGGTGGATCACAGGATTCAACTATTAAAGGTCAAGTGTTGCACACACTGTGATTTTATTAAGACTGTAGTATCTAAAAAGAGAAAATGTGTCTTAAAACAAAGGTCAGGTAAGACCTAATCTACCTAATACATGTAGTCTACAGTATTAGGTAGATTAAGCTGCAAACTGGACACCGAAGCCTCAACTTTTGTAAAGAATATCTGTCCTGAAAGTATTTTAACATTATTCTTAAAGCACTTTGAATGTGTTTATTTGTGTCTGTGGGTTCCTTCCTAAAATAGGATGACAGGTGTGGTGGTCTTACTGGGAGAACTGGTGTCACATAGAGTTAACAGCTGTTGGTTTTACTCTCATCACTTTTGAAATATTGCAAATGGTGCCACATGATTAGTTTTTCATTTTTAAAACCAAGCTTTATGGTCTCAAATCTAGCTTGAAATGAACTGATGCTGTATTTAATTGAGGGGGCACGTCTTGATACACACGTCTTGATGCACATTAGTAATTCTTCCTGTGGGTGTCAGTTATACTGTAGAGTACGATAAAACAGATGCTGTAATGAAGTCACTCAACCCCACCACGGTTATCTGTTGCCATTTGTTAAATCAGAGGAGCACAAATCATAATAGACAAACCAAGTTCCTTTTTATGTGTTTATGTAAAGAGCTGGTCTGCCATTTCATCTTCTGCTCAATTAGTATTTGATATTTTAAAACTGATGCCACTATTACTTTTGTAATAAGTGAGAAAATGGACTTCAAAATTTTGTTTAAAAAAGTTTGCATGCTTTGTTGTTTAAAAAATAGACTAGAAAGAAACAAAAGCTGTGATCATGATGCAGTTTTTTTCCATTTGAACAAATATTTAGCTATCAAACCTTCTCACTGGATTGATTTTATGACCGCTAAAGCTGCAGTTGTTAACTTTGATGGAAATAACTTTTTGTCATACTTGCTCAAACTGTCACTATATCCTGACGGTAGTACATGAGACACATAATCTGTGGAAAAATCGTGTTCCTGTGTGTCCTACGATGCTCCTAATGGCATTTCCAATATTTCACCATGCCTGAAGGAAAACAACCAATCAGAGCCGAGCTGTCTCTAACGCAGGTGTCAAGAGTTTGTGACCCGGCCGCCATGTTGAAACCAGACGAGACAAACCAAGCACCGCCTTTTACAGCTAAAGGGTACTTTAAAATATGTTTCTGAAAACATTTGAGGCGAGAAATAGACATTACAGTAACAAAATATTGATTCATATTTGATCAGCGCTGCCTGGTTTGACCGTTTGATCGGCGTTCACAAGCTGCTGTAGAGACTCCTCGGCCCTGATTCTTGATTTCCCTTTGGCGTGGTTAAATCTTGCAAATGCTTTTAGGAGCACTAAGAGGAGCCAGCGGAACACGTTTTTTTTTTTTTTCAAAGATGATCTGTCTCGTGTACTAGGGATCCATCGATACTGATACTAGATCAGATATCGAGCCGATACTGAGTCAGATAGCTGAATCAAGTATCGGTGACAATGGGGCTGATACTCAAAGCCCAGGTATCGTTATCGGGATTGGAACGGAAAAAGTCGGATCGGTGCATCCCTATCATGTACTTCTGTCAGGATAAAGTGCCAGTTAATATGAAAAAACATTATTTTTATTAGCGTTACCAACTGTAGCTTTCATATGCAGTACTTCAATATGTACTTTGTATTATGTTAGAAAATAGAGCATTAGATCTGAACATGATATTGGCCAGTGCCCCACATACTGTAGAAATACTTGAATCAGAACTTCCTTAACCTCAGTATGTTGGCATGCAGAAGTGGATTTACACTAATGTTTTAACACGTTTCCATGTTTGTAAAGGAGTGGGCACTGACCAAAGATAAGTCAGTCAAACACATGGACTTGTGTCTGACTGTGGTGGACAGAACGGCTGGCTCCCTCATCAAACTACAAGGCTGTCGAGAGAACGACAGCAGACAGGTAAAAACAACCATCTGGGCTGGACTCGTAAAGTAAACATTTCTATACTTACTGTGTTTGTGTTCTAACATTGTTGTGCCTCACCAGAAATGGGAGCAGATTGAGTCCAACTCGAAGCTTCGCCACGTGGGCAGCAACCTCTGTCTGGACAGCCGCAGTGCCAGGATGGGCGGGCTCACTGTGGAGGTCTGCAGCCCGAGCCTCAACCAACAGTGGAAGTTCACCCTTAACTTACAGTCCTAGGGGGCGCTACAGAGCCTGGGAAGAGCTGGATACTGGATAGAGACACCAACAGACTCTGAGACGCGGATAAAGAGATGGAAACTCGAGGAGAAAGACAAACTTGATGGATAATTGGATCCCTCTCGCTCCTCCTCAGAGGTGCAGCCAGTCACGTCTATACACCTCTCCCCCACCCTCAACCCCCCAAAACAACAAAGAGCCACGCCCACTGGGGGAGGGGCTTGTAGACTATAAACATAAACAGGAAACTGACTGTGTTTGGTGGATGGTGACAACGATGATCATGCGATGAAGAGGCTTTCCATCAAAACTACATACCTCAGTGTTTTTCATTGATGGTTCCAGAGGCAAATTATGTTCTTTTACTTTCTTTAATGCTGGTGAGGTAGAACTCTTTTTACTTTGTAATTATTTTTATTTTCTTATTAATATTTTTTTATTTTACAGAGGTTTGGCAGGAGTTTTTTTTTAATTATTAAATTGGATGTTGGTGTTGGCTCCTCTCCGGTGCTCTCTGTTTCACCACACCAAACTGGAGGCTGTAACGGCAGACAAAGGCCTCAGGTTGTGGTTTTAGTGAGGTTTGGGTGTAAAGCGATGTGAAGGGAGGAAAATGAACTCGATTCCTTGAGCTTTTCCTCTCGTTTACTCTTATTGGTTCACAGGATCAACAGAGAAAAGAGAGGCAAAGTGGAGAGAAGAAGGCTGTGCGTCCTGCTTTGACAGTTTTTCCTACAGATTGCGTCTCGGGGAGGGTTGAGGGGGTTCAGGGAGGAGCTTGTCAGCTTTGGATGGGGACCTGACGCCGGTTTGGTTTGGCCGGAAGTGCAGTTCCTGAAACCAGGAAGTGTCTTGAAGCCACCCCTCAGGATTTACTGTTTGTCATCCGGCTGTAGCACTGGCTGCCACAGCATCTTCACTTCGGCACCATTATGTCACTAAAGAAACAATCCACCGAAAAAAAATATATCTTAACTGTCTTTTTTTTTGGTTTACTTTTGTCAGAAAAATGGAACCAAATTTGGAGTGGATGTTTTTGTGTTTCAGGAACACCAGAGGAGTGATTAAAAGAGGTTTTTCTTTACATACTCTCGCTGCTCTCTAACTGCTCCCTGTGGAGCAGCTCACTTATCCATCTACATTTCCTGCTCAGATCATTGTCTTTGCCTATGTCTAATAATATTGCCATTGTGGGAAGGTTACTGTCTAATAATCACATCCAAACTGGATTTAATGGTGCAGCTTTTTCTCTAGAGGTAACAGGTGTTGGCTGCAAAAGGATAACAATGACATTTATAATATACCGTACTCGTGATTGAGATGTTTGTGTGCTTTCAACACACACACCTGCCTGCTCTTGCATGGCAATAGAAAGAAACATCAACGCTCATATGAGGCTGACACTTTCAGACTTGGTGTCCCTCCTTTTGCTGACACAGTAAAACCTTGCTTATTCCAGTCTGTCATGCAAAAACAAAATGTCCTGACTGTAGTCAAACTGTATGAAATGTGCATGCTCCTTCTAGCTGCATGTAGCACCGACCAGCTCCCACAGTTACACTCGGTCAGTAGCAGTTCCTATCAACATGTCTTTTTTTTTCATCATTGTGCCTGTTCGATGGACAATCTGTTCAGGAGTTTAAAACTGCAACAAACAAGGTTTTACTGTGTGTCCTCGCTCTGTTTCTGCTGGAGCTGAGCAGGTTTTTCTGATTGCACAAGCAGGACTGCTCAGTTTCTGCTGATACGAAGGACTAATGAGATATATTTTTACTTTATTTTGTGGAAGATCTCTGTGTCACCAAACAGCATCGTGCCACTTCTTAGTTTTTTGTTACCTGATAGTGTTACTGATACCATTTACAGTACGTGTATCTGTTTGCTAGTTGGTTACCTGATGCCTGTTGTGCTACACTAGTCTCTCTTGGGCTTCAACATGGGTTCATCTTAACTGTGCTGTTAGTCACTGATGAGTAGTGATGGTACAGTTTGAGGAAATTGTTTTTTGAAATTGGAGTGACTCATCACTAGGCAACTACTTTAACACACAAAACATCTTTGAACAGAGATACTGTACAATAGGGCTGCAACTAACAATTATTTTCATTATTGATTATTTTCTTGATTAATAGATTAGTTGTTTGGTTTATAAAATGTCAGAAAATGCTGAAAAATTGTCGATCAGCTTTTCCCAAAGTCCAAGATGACGTCCTCAAATGCCTTGTTTTGTCCACAACCAAAATATATTCAGTTTACTGACAAACAGGAGTAAAGACAGCAGAAAATATTCACATTTAACAAGCTGGAATCACAGAATTTATTTTTCTTAAAAAACTACCCAAACCAAAAATTGATTATTAAAATAGTTTGCGATTGATTTAATAGTTGATGACTAATCGATTAATTGTTGCAGCTCTACTGTACAACAGAAATGGCTTAGAACAGTCACATCCCCTATTTCCAAGTTTACGCTACAAAGAAGTTGCAGCCTCAAGTTTTTTAAAGTCAAATCTTCTTTGTTTCTCTCTCACGTTCACATAATTACTTGGAAATGTTGGTTTCTTTGTTTTTACTGTTACTGAAACAGACAAAGACAGCTGGTCATGTTTGCTGTGCTTGTCTAATACTTTTCCATTTACTGTTCCATCACTTTTGTTTGTTTTCCGTCATTTTTGTTCCTTGTACCTGATGTTTGCCTTGTCTTAAACATTCACACGACTGTAAGCAGAGTGAGTGAAGGTCAGCTGAGGCTGCAGCTGGTTGAGAAGCCTATCCTGTGACTTGATAGGTCGCTGGTTGTGCTGTTAGGCACAGGACCCCCGGGTGGGAGGCCGGACCCGAGGGCGAGCCTAGATGTGAGGAGAGTTTTCTGTTGCCATGGTGATCAGACTCGAGGGCCAAAATGAATGAAGGTTTCAGTTAAATGTCATGTTAAGCAAGAGGTGGATTTACCACTAACTACTGGTAAGGTTTTTTGCCATTCTGTTTGGAAATAAGAAAAATCTGAAACATTCTCAGTTGTCTTAATTTCTTAAATATGCTGCAAATCAATAATTGTAATATTGAAAAGCTGATTGGAATTTAAGTGTATTTTCCTCAACTGCGCATCCAAACAGTAGATCTTACAGCTGTTTGAGCCTGATGATGATGATGATGGTGTAAATTTGATGATAATTCATAGGGCAGGTCTGAGGTTTGGGGTTTCTTGAGATAAGTTGGGTGCAGGTACTGTAATTTTCAATTAATTCCTTTACATCTCCTGCATATGTGTAATAAGAGTGCATCAGGTTTTGATCTGGTAATGGGGCAGATACACAAATATTGTAGCCTCTACTGTTCACTGTTGGTTAGATGAGAACCTTAAACTTAGAGGTCTTCATTTCCAAACTGTCTGGCCCTTGTCCTCATTAGTGAGGATAACATGGTGATGTTGTTCGTGGTGTGTAGCGCCCTCTATTGTCACACTTATTATGTGTAACAAGTACAGAGCAGAAAAGGAGAGAAAAAGGGAGAGTCAGACATTTTTCTAATCTTAATCACATTTTCTGTGTCTTGTTGTTTTTCTTTCTCCTTTTGTTAAGCTGCTGAATCAGCCCTATTAAAATGGCCCGGCAGTACAACCTGAACCAAACAGCACACCTGAGTGACCATGGCAATACTGTCTGCTGCAACGGTTCAGATATGTTGGTTAAAGCCTTTTTCTTTTTAAACCAGTCTTATTCTTGTGAAGATGAAAGGACTGCTATTTCATTTTTTATTATAGTTATTATTATTATGTTACACGCAGAGGAAGTGACTGTAATAAGTAGTCCAGCGCCTCGTTTTGATTGGATGATTAAATGTTTACATCTTTAGCACAATGTGCCAAAGTTTTCCTTCCTGTTTTCTCTGTGTAAGGAAGAAAGATGTGGTAAAAGTCTTTGGAAATGCAGAAAGAGGTGCAGAGAACTCATTGCACATTTTGTGTATCTCATTCTTCTTCCCCGTCTTAGTTAGACCTGCAGGACATGGCAGAGCGAGGACGTCTCTTAGCTGCTGATCTGGTGTCAGTATTATAGTGGACATGGGGTAAAAATTAGGCAGTCTTTAATTTGTCTGCAAAACCAGCTCTTTGTGTGTGTGTTAGCTGAAAGCAACATGCAGAGAGAGGAAGAATAATGGCAATCTAGCAGACAGGCATATTTATTAGCAGTAAAAGGGGGCGTATATTACTGAACACCATGTCAATGAACAAGAGCATCTTCCCCGCTGAGCCAGCAGGACTTTATTCATATTCACTGTGTTTTGAAGGGAAACAGTCAACAGCTTTATGTGGTGGAGTTGAACAAGAGAGGAGGTGTGAAGGTCCAGCTTTGTGTTCTCTCAGCTTTCAGTTATTTCATGATATGTCCTAACTAGAGGGATGTCTTTCCCCTTCAGCCCACCTCAAATCCCCTTTTAGGATTAACGGAAGAAGAGCCCTCTCTTATATGTGAAAAGCCCTGCTGAGACATCCAGCTCAGGACTGCTTAAGCTCCTCCATCTTTTGCTGCGAGCAACAGTAACAGTGTGTGTGAGTCGGGGCGTAAGAGGGGCTTAGCATGCACACGAGACAAAGTACTGTACACGTCTCATCAACCAGTAAAGACAGATAGAAGGTGAAACTGTAATCGGTGAACTAATGAGATGATTTCTAAGAGGAGTGTGGCTTCATTGAACGATGGTGGTGGGCGATATGTGGGTACTAGGGGTCACACATGTAAAAGTGTATATTTTTGTATATACCTACATCAGTGTGTGTACAGTATGTACATATATACACAGTGTACTCTGCCGCGGTTCCTAGTTTTGTTGTGAGACTGTACAGCGCTTCTAACTGTCCCATTTTATAGAAACTGCAGAAATTCAACTTTGAATGAGGGGAAATGATTAACTTAAATAAATGCATTTATATATATAAACTAACCAGTGTCGAGTATTTTGGTCTGCTAATTTATCTGCAAAAACCTGAATTGTGGGATGAACATGTATTTTTCATGTATTCTGAAACTTTAATATTTAAAGAAGGAGCAATTTCCATCTGTTAGTCAAATGCTGTCCCTCTGGTTTGGAGCTTATATGTGCTGTGCTGTGAGGCAGTATTTCAGGCAATGTTAGTGTAAAAATCCTTGTAGACTCTTTAATTAATAATGAATTACATGGCATGATATTGTGGTCCTAATAACCACATAATCCACAGTACAAATGTCCTGTAATGACTAATCTAAATTCCTGCTAAGCCTCAAATTTCAGTCCAATGCAGATGGATAATATTCCCTCCGACAGAGATGGGTTATTGGGGTAAAAGCAGTATGGTTAATGCAGTGACACATGTATAATGCAATGTGCATTATATGGACAATTAACTGAGGTATTTCCATGTTTAGTCCCAAACTGTATTTTGTACCAACTAGAGTCGTGGTTCTGTGCTGAATCATTTTGATCTTCTGAGATTCCTCAACATGAAAAACAAAAGCATGTAGATATCTCTATATGTGATTGTTCAGCATCTCTTTCCAAAACTATGAGCAGTCATATGCTGATTTAGCAGTTTCCACTCTTCTGGGGATCTTTTCCAAAAGACTTGGGAAGCTGGGGGCAGATATCTGCCCTGTAAGTGTTAAGGTTGGACAGTAAGGCTCGCTTCACAGTGTTCCAGTTCATCCCAAAGGTGTCGGATGGGGTCAAGGTCAGGGCTCTGTACAGGCCAGTTAACGTATTTAAACTCAGAAGAACATTTTTGTATGGGCCCTGCTTTGTCCAGCGGGGCTCTGAAATTTTGGACCTGAAGAGGACCTTCTGAACTATGCTGAAGCATTAAGACTTTATTTAATTAAAAATGAGGAGTCTAATCTAAACCATGAAAAACAGACATAGACACTATGTAGTATATTAGCTTTCTGTCTGTATGCCAATAATTCTGCTAACTTGGCACATAAAATCATGGAGGACCTTCACACATACATTTGCATAATAATGAAGACAGATTTATTTTCTTGAAACTAATAGAGTGCTCTTATTAATCTGAATCCAACTTTATTGTCGAGCTACAAGGATTTTGACTCCTAATTCAATTTCTAAGAATTCTCAATGTAACCTACAACAAACTTACAGAAAGATACACAAAGACCTGCTTGTAAAACAACAAAGATAAGCAAAGATAAGCAAAGATCAAATGATGTACAATCTAGTAGATGAAAATACATACAGTTTGTAGTTTTATATACATTTGTATATAAAACAACAAACTGTATAGGCCTACAGGTCATTTTTCTTGTTTTTGTTGTTAAAGCTTGCTGAGTCCTGGCTTGAAGTAATGGCTGTCTCAATGTGAGTGTGTACCTGTGGGCCTTGTAATATTCCTGGTACACTTTTACACTTGGCATGATGAGCTGGGGGCCCCCACACAAAGAGTAGGCTAGGGGCCCATTACCACCTTAAAGCTGCAGTAAGCAAGATTAGAGCAAATGTGATTTAAAAAAGTTATTTTTCTAAAACTATATAAGGAAATGTCACTATATCCTGACAGTAGTACATGAAACAGGTAATTTGAAAAAAATTGTGTATCTGTGTCCTCCGGTGCTCCTTATGGCATCTGCAGGATTTCACAGACTGGAGGAAAACAACCACTGATCTGTGGTCAGCTGTCCAGCGTATGAGAGCCACAAGTCAATCACTCGCAAACTCCGACCAGACGGTTAAACTAGGCAGCGCTGATCAAATATGAATCAATATTATGTTATAATCATGCCTATTTCTCACCTCAGATGCTTTCAAAATCATTTCGTAGTGCACAGTTGGCTGTAAAATGAGGACGTCTGTGACCCGGCAGCCATGTTGCATTTCCTGTATTATGATACCAACTTGCTAGCTTCTAGGTGCGACAGTAACATTAATATTGGCGTTCTTCATGACTTAACCACTTGAATGCCACGCATATGGTATACACGACCCCATTGGAAGGCATCTAATGCCATGCATTGACATGACCGGAGCAGAGCCAATAGGAACGCTTCACTCCCTGAAATGACCTGTGATTGGTCAAAGTCTCTCGTCAATGGATAGATTTTTCTAAAGCCTGAAAACGGACTAAAGAAGAGGAGCAGAAGTCTAAGTCTTTTCTCTAAGGACACGTAAATCTAAATATGCTGAAAGGTTATTGTGGATTTTTTTGCCAAATTATGCCAAAATAGTGTTGTCTACTGCAACATGTATTCCCCCACTGCTTCTACAGTACCTGTACACTTGTTGTCCGTCTGTGTCGCCGCCTCTCCAGCAGGGGGCGAAGAGAGCCACGGTGGACACAGAGAGGACGCAGCGCGGACCGGAGAAGAAGACGGAGCTCAGGCTGAAGCCGATTACAGCACTCAGCAGACAGGTGGTGGTCGGTGGTATCTGACGGAGGAAGAACCGTAAACAGAAGAGCAGACCATGAAGAACGAAGGTATAGAGGGAACGGAGCGGTTCCTGAGCCCGGGCAGCGGCAGAGGCCTGCGGGCGGTGAGGCACTTCGCGGAGGGGGAGCTGGTATTCGCCTGCCCTGCCTACGCGTACGTGTTGACGGTGAATGAGAGGGGAGCGCACTGTGAGCACTGCTTCGCCAGGTAACGTGTTGCCTCTCTGAAACAGCTGAGAAAACACCTCTGTGACAGTTAGCTTCAGTATAGTGTTTTTGATTATCTAGACCAGCTTAAACAACAGCAGAACAAAGCGAGTGATGTGTCCAGTTGGCTAACCTTCTCACCTAGCTAGGTTAGCTTGTGAACCTCTGGACAGCTACCTTGATGCTGGTGCTGCAGGCATTAAATGGGTCAGTGCGGTGAGGCAGCTCACCTGACAGACTGCAGCATGTGTTTGAAGCGCTGCAGAGTCAGGGAGTCTCAAATAGATAACTAAATTCACATACAATGCCCTTACTGGTGGCTCTAAAGCCAGAATGCAATGCTTTCTTATAGTCTTATTGTCTATTAATATGCTAGCACAGTCTTAAATGGATTATAATCACACGTCGTATGCTCACTTAAAGGAGCACTTCAACGATTTTCAACATTTTTCTTTTATCATTAGGGCTGTGTATTAGCAAGAATCTGGCCATACCATAAGTATCATGATACAGGGGTAACGATTCACTGTAGCGCTAGCAAGGCGATATATTGCATTTTTTAAATCCAATTTTAGGAAAACTGGCATAGTATAAGGAACACATCACCATCTGCATGAAATCTGAGTAAAAAGTACTTTTTTATGCAACCAAAACAGTGGGATCTGCATTTGCATTTACCTCAGTCCCTGTAACATCCAGCATCATGGTACTACTTTGAAAGGGCACATACACAGAGGACACATACCTTTGCAAAGTAAATAAAGCATTGACTGAGTTAATGTTTGCATATCAAAACTATGAATTAAAAATAAATTCAGTATCACAAAACATAACATTGTGATTTTTTTCCTATATTGTCTTACTCCCCTGCTTGTCAAAGTGTGACACTCTGGCTTTCACCATTAAGCAGGAGAAAAGTGTTTCTCAGAGGCAGACCCTGTTCATCCCTACACATACTACACATGGTTTTAAGCACCTACAAGCCAAACAGTGGAAGAAAAACCTGATATCACAGACTGTCTTTGTTATTTCAGGTTTAACGTTTCACCCATTTATTAGTTAAACATGAAACTGAGTCATTTCTTGGTAGTTTCCTGGTCTAGTAATTGTGTAGGATGTGTAGTGGTTAGAAAGAGCAGCCTACAGCATTCATATTAAAGTAGAGTATTGACATGTAGGTGTGTGTCAAATTATAAAAACAGGTTAAACTGCAGTGCACTGCACCTTATGTACAATTATATCATTGATATGATGGACACATTTTTTCTGTCTTTACTTTTTTTCTATTTTCTATTATGTATATACTAATTTATTTTATTTGTATTGCTGCTGTAACGTGTAAATTTCCCCACTGTGGGACTAATAAAGGAATATCTTATCTTATCTTATCTTATCTTATCTTATTAAAGTTCAGACCTCTAGCTTGTAATCTTGTCCTGTTGAGATCTGATGCACTTCTGTGATGCTCTTTATGAGACTTTTTAGAGTTAAACTAACTCTACCTCTCACACTTACTCATGCATGTGTCCTACCCAAGCTGCCGTTAACATTTGTAGAGCAGTAAAAGGTTAGGGTGCTAAATATAGTTGTCCATGTGTCCCAAGAGAGGAGGAGCCAAGAGATGAGAAGGCCAGGGGTGCCTGTGTGTGTTAAGTGGTGGAGAGTGTGTACATTCGCTCATATACAGTCTGAAACACTCAACCTCTTGCCATAATAGAAAATGACCTCTTTTTGTATGAAAAGGGACTGAAAATGTTTGAAGAAATAACTAGGAATTAAATTGGAAAATCTTGTTTTTGTGCTTGTGGAGCAGTTATGAATAACGTTAAAGTTTTGGCAACCTTTTAACTATTGTTGGTGTTTAAGCTTATGTTTTATAAACCTGCAAGACTGTCTCAATTGCCATGAGTTTAACAGTGAATATGCCTGTACATTTATAGTATCTAAATGTTGTGAGATGAGAAATAGGGTGTAAATCACAAGTTTCATCCTGATACGACATTAAATTGATTCTTTGGACAATGATGTGATATTTGCTGATATCACAAAGTCTACCATGATATGATTTCGATTTGATTTAATTCAGGGACCTGTGTTCACTATGAGACAATATTATTTGACTAATTTTGATTACCTTTAATAAAAAGAATAAATATAAATGTCCTGTCACTATAAAGTACCACATTTCTCATGTTTAAGTACTGTTTGAATGTGTAGAAAGGAGGCATGTATGTTACATGTATTGATGTTTTCACTTTGCATCAGTGATATTGAATTGTTGATCACTGAAACGATACGTCGATCCATATTGATGATTGTCACACCCCTAAGAACTCAGTAAAAGTTTATTCATTCCCACATCAACCAAGTGAAAAGCATCCGGTTAAGGTGTCTCCTTAAAGATGTCCCGTGAAATGGTCCAGGTATCACAGCTGTAGTGGGATAACGTGTTGAGTGTTCATGTCATTACAGGAGAGAAGACCTTTTTAAGTGTGGCAAATGTAAGCAGGCCTACTACTGCAATGTTGACTGTCAGGTAAGAGTGCTCTTCTGCTTCATTTTTCCATTTTCATGGAGGGCTTGTATTTCCTGTGTGCGAGTATGTGTGCCAGTTTCCATGGTTAAAGGAACTGATCATGAATACATTTTTTTGCTGAACACTATGTATGGTCCCACAAGTATCTGTTTTGCATGCCAGATATTAGTTTTGATCTTACTCCTGCTATTTTGACAAAGAAAAGGCAGAGCCCAAGTCATTTGATTGTTATTGACAGTTTGAGTCCATCCATACGTGTGGGACCAAAAGATGAGCGTTTTGCTTCACTGTTACCACCACAGACTGAATTCAGAGAACTTCTTTTATTGTTCTTGTGACCTACCTTGGGACCTTGGACCACACATTGAGAGCCACTGCAGCCTGCAAATGACAAGAGAGAGCACACGGTCACTCTGCTGTTGCTATGACGATTCCATCTGTTCTCCCTCTGCCTCTTTCTAGTTTTAGTTTCATGGCACAAAACACACTTGATGCACTGCAGTAAAACTGAGGAGGTTTCTTTTGTGTCTATGTGAGAGAGAGAGAAAAATAGATAGAAAGACTGGGGTACAAAAGCAAATCATTTATCATCCTTGCTGTTCATTTAATTCTCTCTTTCTTTTGTCTCTCTCATGTATTGTCCTGTTAAATGGGATTACTTGCTGTAATAATGAAGGGTTAGTAACTGTTATTTCTGTCTCTCTGTGTGTGTGTGTGTGTGTGTGTGTGCGCGCGTGTGTGTGTGCGCGTGTGTGTGCGCGTGTGTGTGGCGCGTGTGTGTGTATTAATGCAGAGAGGCGATTGGCCCATGCATAAGCTGGAGTGTGTAGCTATGTGTGCCTATGGAGAAAACTGGTGTCCATCGGAGACGGTCAGGCTGGTGGCTCGAATCATCATGAAACAGGTAAATGTTTCAACATTCAGAGATGTCCTTTTTTATTTAAAGCATTATGGAGATCTATGCGGGAAATATTTTAACAAACCGCAATCGTAAAGCAAGCAAAGAGAGAGAAGATAGACGTGAAATGAGACATCATCCCTCTCAATTTTTAACCAGTGCTGTGTGCTTGAAATCATTTGAACGTAGAAGTGAAATCTAAGATTGAAGAGTAAATAAAAAATGTAATATATTGTTTTAAATTACAAATATCCAGTGTGGACCCCACAATATGTCTTTCTCACGGAGGACATTCTTGCTGGTCAAACACAGGTGTGATAGATCACGAGAATAATGGCTGTGATTTATTCAGGTATTGTGTATGCTTTGTGCTTCTGTGGCTGCCTTACTGGCACTCCTAAAGGGAACGGAGTGATCAGTAATGGTATTAGTTACACGTGATTCTCCTGTCGTCATCACAAGAGCAAGGAAAACTTGCACAAAAATTAGATTTAAATGCTGATGGCTGAGAGGAGGGCTGCACGGTGTCACAGCAAGAGGGTCACTGGTTCGAATCCGGCTTGGGGCCCTTATGTGTGGAGTTTGCTTGTTCTCTCTGTGTTAGCGTAGGTTTTCTCCAGCTTCCTCCCACAGTCCAAAGACATGCAGGTTAATTGTTGACTCTAAATTTACCGTAGGTGTGAATATGAGTGTGAATGGTCATCTGTCTCTGTGTGTCCTGTGATGGACTGGAGACCTGTCCAGGGTGTACCCTGCTTTTGCCCAATGCCACCTGGGATCAGCTGATGGGCCCCAATTGGGATAAGTGATTGCAGATGGATGGCTGAGAGGAGCCCTGTGAGAATGTGACTGAAAAAGTCTACACAAATTTTAAAACTTTACAGAAGATAAACAATCAAATATTGTAAGTGGCTCTCCTGATAATAAGTTAATTTTATGAGCTAGACAATATTTAATATAATAAACCAGCTGTGAGTGATGCAGTGACTTACTTTATGTCATTTTCATTTGTATACTTTTGCATGAGTCACAGGAGTATCATGGGTGTCAGAAAGGTAACTTGTTCAGAGTGACATCAGCTTTAGCCACATTGTGAGCTGACAAAAGCACTAACACCAAATCAAATTATACTTTTGCAATGTGAACATGGCTTTTCTGTGCTGTAACTTCAGCAGAGCAGAACATCTTAATAATCTAGTCCCCTTGGAAAAATAGAGTCATGTTAAATGCATATCCTGTAGTTGAGAAATGCAGCTGCTTCATTTCAGCTGGATTGAGTCTCTTCCATGTGTGTTTGTTGATATATATTTTATTTCTACTTAAACTGTAACTGGTGGTCTGTCTTGGTCCAGGTCTTCCTCGGAAAATAGATTCTATCTGAAGAGATTAACTGGTTAAATAAAACACTAAACCATTAAACACCAAAGGTCCTGAAGCCAGAGCTGCTGCTGTACTGTTATATTGTTTTAATGACTTCTTAATTAGCCGGAAAGTCTTTAACAAAACAATTTGCTGTAATAAAGCAAACACAGAGAAGGGAAACTTAGGTTATTTTGTATTTTATTTTCATGAGTTTGCTTTTTTTTTACTAACATACTTCTCATGTTGCAGAGAGTCACAACAGAGCGCACCCCTTCAGAAAGGCTGCTACTGCTCAGAGAGTTTGAATCCCGTAAGTAGATGTGTGTATGAAAACACGAGCGCGTATGTTTAGTTACATTTGTGTGCATTTTTAGTTACACTGTGTGTGTGTGTGTGTGGCATGAGTGTGACTTCTTTGTCTCTGTAGTTGTAGCAGTGTGTCTATTAATATCTGCCGCCGTAGCCTGCAGTCCTGGTTCTGTCTCTTTTTATTCAGTCAAAGTCTGCAGAGCTCTGGGATTCAAATCCCAAGATTCTGGGTGCTGTAATTTCATGTTCTCTACCCTCCTTTAAAAACTGTTGAGCAAGGCACTCAACCGTCCTCTCTGGGTGACTGTGGTTGTACTGAGAAGCTCTTATGTGTAAACACATTTACTCCAAATAGTTTGATTTATAGCTTTATCGTACACTGTAAGTTGATAAGAGTGTATTTGTCAAAACACACAAAAACAAGACTGTGCTCCATGTAAATGCCCTCAAACTGTTTTCTCAGCTCCATTTTGGTATTATCATTTAGGCTGAGCTGTTGCTGTAGCCTCAGATGTGTCATCAGAGGATTGTCACAGAATTAACTTTCACACCTGTTTCTCATGCACACAAAGCAAATCAGTGACCAGCTGCTGTCTGATGCTACCAGCGTGTGTGTGTGAGACTGACAATGACACATGGCCTGTAGCAACAGTATATCCTACACCTACCAACACTTAGTGGGTCTTCTGTGGAGCAACAACAACAAAAATGGATTTAATTCAAGATCTTTATGTTTTTTTGGTTGTCATTATCAGATACCCATGTGTGTGTTTGTTTCTTTGTTTTAGCTGTTCGGTCCTTATTTTTCCCTTTAGTAATCCCAGACCCACCAAACCGATATCAAAGAACTAGTGGTGACAAAGTTTGACTGTTGTGTTGATTCTCCTCGCCTTTGTCTTGGTCAAAAAGTTCTCATTCTGCACCTGCATGAGGAAGTACCTCTCCATACAAGCCATGGATGTATAAAGAGAACTGGATACCGCGTTGGAGGCGGGGCCCTGTTCATTCCTATGAAAGTTGCTCAGTTGCGCAAGAAGTCAAAATGGCTCAACATCCATCTGGAAAAGTACCCTGGTCTTCTGATGTCCTCCAGGTCTCACTGGGTCCTACCGCCCATGTCTGATATGCGCGGTAGTGTCCTCTCGGTCTCGGGGGTCCCAATGTCATGGCTTGCGCTGTTGTCGTGGTCTGGGTTTCCATAGATATAAACAAAGAAAGGAAATATCTCTGGACTTGTTAGTTCATTTCACAGCTTTCAGGACTTAATGAATTGAATAAGGGCTATTAGAGTGTTCATACTGGGGAGTTGGTTTACCTAAAAAAAAAAAAAAAAATCACAATGTAAGTCTATGGGAAAACGTCTTTTTAGGTCCAACAATGTCACGCGGTGGACGTGGAAGTTGTAGTACCACTGTTTGGCCATTACAAACATTGAGATCAATGACCAGCGCTTTTCCTGGGAGTTTGATACCAGCAGGCGGTGGTCGTCTGTAGTCGTCATTCAAAAACGGAAACCAGAAGGCAGATATACAAGCCGTTATTATGATACGTACATGAAATAAAGTGGCATTTACTGACCATTTGCGTGCCACTCTCACTCACCACTTGAAAATATCCATTTTTCTTCTTGTGCACTAATTTATTTAAGCTGAACAGCCAATCAGGGATTTCTCTCACTGACGAGCTCCGCCACCGATTCAACGTGCTGAATTGGCCAAAAAACCTGTGACACGGGCAGACTAGAGCTGACGGTGCTGAACACGCTGAAAAAACTAGGCCAACAGACGCTCGCTGAGGGCCCCAAACTGTTGGACGGCCGACTGTCAGTGTGATGAGTCGTGGCTTCAAAGACTTAAGTCCAACTAGTGGCCCAATAAGGCTCCAGTGTTCATCACAACTAGCCAAACTCTGTTCTTCCATCCTCTGTCTCTTAATTGTCTCATTCTTTTTCTGTCTGTGTTTTGCCTTTTCCAGATTTAGATAAGATGGACAGTGAGAAGGACGAGATGAACCAGACAGACATCGCAGCGCTGCACCACTTCTATTCCAGACACATTGGTAACCTTCCTGATGAACAGACTCTCACTGAGCTATTTGCACAGGTAAAACTGGATAGCACAACGTCCTTCCCACATAGAAAACTGCTGATTAAATAACATCTTTTGTTCTTAGAAGGTTTCAGGATCTTGGGTTGGGTGTGTTTTGTTACTGTTACATGATTTGTCAGGAGAGATTTTGGCTGACACAGACAGCTGTTGACCTTTCTTGGTCTGCAGCAGATAATGCAGGGGTGCAACGCACATAAATGATGCAAATATAGTGCGTTTACATGCTTATCATACATTTAATGCTGGTGCACCCACATCTTTTTAATCCTCCTCCCCTCACATCATCAGACCCAGTTGTTTTTCCGTACTGAAGTACATGTTGAGATGAATCCAGGATCTGTATCTCACACACCCACACAGGTCTTGTCTGTTTTAACTCTGCAGGGGTTCGCTCTTTAATTTCATCCGTCTGTCAGTGCTGCACTCTCCTTTCTCTCCAAGCTACACCCAGCCAACCTCATTGGCTTCTCATCTCACAGCTACATTTAATCTCATCTACCGGATTTCCTCCTCCTCCTCAGTGGAGGGGGTGTTACAGCACATGTGAGTCAAGGTTGATGCAAGTTGTATGATCATATTACTCACCCTGCTGTTCTCTGTCTCCACCTGTTTGTCCCTTCCTTTCTTTCTTTCTTTCTTGCTCTCTCCTTCTCTCTCCTGTTTTTTTCCTTTGTGTCTGCAGGTTAACTGTAATGGTTTCACCATAGAGGATGAGGAGCTCTCCCATCTAGGATCAGCTGTTTTTCCTGAGTAAGTCGGGCCCGGAAGGGACCCCTTTGAAAATAGCCATGCCAGTTTTTCCTTGCCAAAATTTAGCATAACTTTGGAGCGTCATTTAGCATTATTCCAAAAAAGCATCCAGGTACTGTTGGATTGTTAAGAGGCAGTTTATATAATAAAAGACTGATACTTGACTTCTGTGTATTAATACAATATTGTCACGCAACATATTGTGATACTATGCTTTACTGTCCCCCCACCCCCCCCCCACCCCCCCCTAACATTAACCATCATGTAGACCAACACTATAAAGCTGCTAATGCTTTTATCACAATTCTTTGATTTTCACTATTATTTTTATACTTTTTGTGCCTCTCCTCCTTTTTCTTCTTCCTTCCAGTGTAGCACTGATGAATCACAGCTGTAGTCCTAATGTCATAGTGACCTATAAAGGCACAGTGGCCGAGGTCAGAGCTGTCAAGGAGATAAACCCTGGAGATGAGGCAAGTAAACACTGAAATCATCCAGCAATACTGTTCCTCAGTGACCACCTACAATCATGAAGGAATACAGAAGCTTATTTCAGTCTTTTTTTTAATTGATGCATAATTATCTCTCTCTCTCTCTTCTCTGTAGGTCTTTAACAGCTACATAGACCTTCTGTATCCAACAGAGGACAGGAAAGAGAGGTTGTTAGATTCCTACTTCTTTACATGCCAGTGTACTGAGTGCACCACCAAGTCTAAGGTACCGTTGTCTCTGAAGCTCATACACTTTCATTCGTTACGTTTTTCAAATCGCTTCAGAAGAAGATATTCCTTTATTAGTCCCACGAGGGGAAATTCAATTTTTTTACTCTGTTGTTAACTTATACACGGTACATGCAGACCCGAACACACACATGCACAAACATGCAACAATGGAGAAGAAGTCAGAGAGTCCGATAGGGGAAATTCAATTTTTTCACTCTGTTAACTTATACACACACATGCACAAACAGGCCATAACATCAACAATTGGAGAGATGTCAGAGTGAGGGGGCTGCTCCTGACAAGCGCCCCGAGCGGTTGGGGGTTTGGTGCCTTGCTCAAGGGCACCTCGGCAGTGCCCAAGAGGTAAACTGGCACCTCTCCAGCTACCAGTTCACACTCAGTTTTTGGTCCATGGTGGGACCTGAACCGGTGACCCTCCGGTTCCCAAGCCAACTCCCCACAGACCGAGCTACTGCCGTAGACATTCACTGACATAGACATTCACGATTTTTATTTCTTTATAAGAACTATAATTGACAGCATACACAAACACTTTTGTCACTTTTCTTTCATGGAAAATTTAAATAAAATTATATGTTCATAATAAAACATTGACATTTTCTCCAAAACTGCTCCAAGTTACAAAAATTTCTCTCACTCACTGCAGCGTGGAAATTTGACCGGCAACAAATCGCATATATAAGACCGATTAGCTGGTCACAGGTCATGGCCAGTCAGCTGACAACCGGGCTGGCTTCGACCAGTGGCTGATCGATTGATCTCTAATATATAGAACGTAGGTAACATTTTTGTGTTGCTGATGTGAGGAATATAATAGGAGGAGTCTCATCTGTATCAGTTTTCAAATAGTTGAGCCAAGTTGATTTTATTTTTATAGCCCAAAATCACAAATTTGCCTCAGGGGGCTTTACAATTTCTATAGGTTACGACACCCTCTATGCTTTACAGTGCGACCCTCTCATCGGATAAGGAAAAATCCCCCCCCCCCCCCCCCCCCAAAAAAAAAAAAAAACTTTTCACAAGGAAATAAGAAAAAAATGGAAGAAACTACAGGAAGAGCAACAGAGGAGGGATCCTCCATCCAGGATGAGCAGATGTGCAATAGATGTCGTGTTTACAGAGTAACAACATAATGAAAATACAACATAGACAATCCATATGACAAAATGAATACATATATAATATATTCTTAACTGCAGGTTCATGACTCGTTCATGTCCTTCTTTTCCCCAACGAACCAAAGCCTGAATGACAAGGGTCGCTACTAGGAAACTTAACAAAAATTAACTGCACATGACACAGAAATAATAATAAAAGGGTCCATTGAGTTCTAAAAGGAGACTGTGGGAATATAACTCCCCATAACCACCAACTAAATCTTGCAACTAAGATAGACGAATAGAAAAGAGAT
Source organism: Pterois miles (assembly GCA_947000775.1). Classification (NCBI taxonomy): domain Eukaryota; kingdom Metazoa; phylum Chordata; class Actinopteri; order Perciformes; family Scorpaenidae; genus Pterois; species Pterois miles. The sequence continues at coordinate 1,411,406 of CAMQGK010000463.1, read as the reverse complement.
TTTGGACCCAAATGAAATATAAGTTGAGAGTTGCTGAGGGAACATAAAAAGAGTTCAAGTTCAAGCCTGTAGATGGATCACAGTTAAATAAAAATAATTCACTATTCTGTATAGCATAGGTGTTAAACTCAGGTAATTATATTTGGCCATCAAGATGATATCAAATTATAAATTATATATATATATATATATATATATACTCTAATAATATATATATTAAAATATAATTTCATTAATTTGTATTTTTTATTGTTTTATTTTAAAAAAATAAAAAATAAAAAAAAAAAAAAAAAAAAAAAAAAAAAAAAAAAAAAAAAGAAATGAAATTATATAAAAAATAAAAATAAAAAAAAAATAAAATTAACATGATCATAAAAATTTTAAAAACCAACCACTAAAAACCAAACCCCAAAAAATTTAATTCCTTTTCTTTTTCTTTCATTTATCCACTTATCAAATCCCCCTAATGGAAAAGAAAAAACACACAACCCACAAACCTCACACATTGTTAGAGTGGCAAACAAAAGCCCCCCACACCCTACCCCCCCCCCTGAGCAGGCAGTAAAAACATTTTTCTTTTCTTTTTAAAAAATTCCATAGATTTAAAGAAAAAAAAAAAAAAATAGTAGAACAAAAAAATTACCCCGAACCTACCCCGAGCAACCCAACGCGCTTCCCCACAAAACACGACGCAAATCCCCCCCCAATCAAATCCCTACTTCTGCTCACAACAAACCAAAAAACATCACAAGACATCTCCAAAAAAACAGCTTCAAAAACAAAAAACGTCTTCAAAGGCCACGTTTCCTTCAACGCCACAAAATTGCCCGTTTGGCCTTTCAAGGAGCACCAAACATGGGAGTCAATATTGGAATATATATATATATATATATATATATATACCCCCCCAAAAGAACCCCAATCCCCCCGGCCCCCAAAAAAAAAACAACGAACAACCCCGCCACGAGAATCACACCCCCCAACAAGCCCCCCCGGGAAGGCACAAAAGAAAACAAAACAAAACCCCCCAAAAAGGATTTCAGGAGAAAACATCACCTTTTGGACACCCCATCCCCTATCTAAATGCAATTGAGAACATTGGGCATAGATGGATAGAAATATACATATATGTACATGTTCCCAACAATGGATTCCCCCCTTGAAACCCTCTTCCCCCCTTTGAGCAAAATTCCCACAAACCCTTTGGAAACACTCGCATCAAACATGCCAACACGAATTTTTGAAGTGATCAACAATAATGGTGGCGCTACTATATACTAGTATATATATATACTGCAATTTCTGTTTTAGGGTATATATATATATATATATATATATATATATATATATATATATATATATATATATATATATATATATATATATATATATATATATATATATATATATATACATATATATATATATATATATATATATATATATATATATATATATATATATATATATATATATATATATATATATATATATATATATATATATATATATATATATATACATGCATGCACTGTATATATGTGTAGATATGTAATCGTACAATTGTTCCTTATGTTATTCCATGTCTTTCTAGGACAAAGCAAAAATGGAGATCAGGAAGCTGAGTTCTCCACCAGAGCCAGAAGAAATCCGATCCATGGTCCGTTACGCTAAGAATGTCATTGAAGAGTTCAGGAGAGCCAAACACTACAAGAATATCCTCTTCCTTTGATAAAACTGTTTGTCTTCCCTCTGGTTCTTTTTCTCTCTTGTTTTCATTTTCTCTGTAAGTCATTTCCCTCTTAGTCTGTCAGTTTGCCTTCTTTCTTTATCAAGGGCAACCTTTCACTTCCCAGCTGCCTCTTCTTTCTCCACATAGTCTGTGACAGTATTCCTTGACTCTCTGGCACCCCCCAGTGAGCTGCTGGAGATGTGTGAGCTCAGTCAGGAGAAGATGGGAGCAATATTTGCAGACACCAATGTCTACATGCTGCACATGATGTATCAGGCCATGGGTGTCTGTCTTTACATGCAGGACTGGGACGGAGCTATGCGCTACGGAGAGAAGATCATCCAACCCTACAGGTGAATGGATCTGCAGTACGAGTAATGCAGTTACAATAAATCATAAGATAAGATAAGATGAACCTTTATTAATCCCTGGAGGGAAATTCGGAAATTCATTGTCAAATAAGTCAGTCAGTCATACCAGCAGCACTTGACAACTTCGTGCATTATGAAGCCCTACTTTTCTAATGAGGTTTCATCCAGATCACTGAGTTTGTCAAGACAAAGTTCTTGTAAGAATGAGGATTGTAATTTCTATTCTAGTCTTTTAAGTATTTGTTTTAAAACATGTTATATTGTATTGCTTTAGTGCACTCTCACTTAACATATTATCCCTCTGTGGTACCTAACACATCTACACATCTCCCATATCTTTTATATTTTATTGTTGTACTTTCCCAGCTTCATATGTTTTTAAACTACAACCAAACCCATTGTAACATTAATTATAGACGATATCTTGTTTCCTCTCGCAATAACTGCTCGGCCTAATGCATAAATGATATTCGCTCTACAGTGTTCACTACCCAGCCTACTCCTTGAACGTGGCGTCTATGTATCTGAAACTGGGACGTCTGTATTTGGGGCTGGAGAAGAAAACACAAGGAGTCAAAGCTCTGAAGAAGGTACGTTTACAGACATCTGGACAGTAGGTATATTAATTAATGAAGTGGCAAAGTGAAGGCAGCAAATATTGCAGGTTCCAAAAAAAATATAGTAGAAGATAAGTGAGCTGTAAAATGCAGCTGAAGTCATAAGTTTAGAGATATGAGATGAGTCATTTGCTTGTTCAATCCTTGATCCACAGAACAGCTTGATAGCTGTTAATTGCCATGACTTCAATATACAAATATGTCAGGAGCTAACCACATCCACCACAGTCTCACGCCAGTTGAATCATGTGAAATAGTCACAAAATTTTTATCTATTTGATGTATGTACATGGACATGAATTTGCCTTTTATTCCGTGACACTTAGCACGACTTTAAACTACGTATTTTTTGTAAGTTTTCCCATGAATGTCTCCAGTTTTTTCAAAATGAAACTACTTAGTTAGGTTTAGGCAAAGATCAATTTGTGTAGGTTTAGAAAACAAAAACTACTTAGTTAGGTTTAGGAAAAGATTGTGGTAGGTGGCAAATAAACTTTGACTTGTGGTTTCAGATGGGACACAAACACTGGTTTCCTTGTTTTTTGTTTTTTTTTAACCCACCTGTCCACTTTGACCTCCTTTGTACGGCCTTTATGCTTCCTTGTTTACAATTACATGGATAACATAAGAACTGATTTCATACTGATACTGACTCATCATGGAAAAAAGGGATATTTGTGTCTGTGTAAATGAATGTGACTATTCTATGAACTGTTGTGCTGCATCATATGTTTGAAGTTTGATGATTCCAAAGTGGTGTCGTTTAATGATTTTAAAATACACTTTTTTTCTGTCTTCAGGCTGTTGCCATCATGGAGGTGGCTCATGGGAAGGATCACTATTATGTAGCAGAAGTCAAACGAGAAATTGAGGAGCAGAAGTAGAGGAGGTGCAGCAGGAGGAGCAAAAAGATTCAAGAGGGAGGCAAAGCAAAAACAAAAAAATACACTTCACAGCTGCATGCCATGCATCTTATAGCTCTCTGTTTTTTGTCGCACACTCTGTTGTTTTTCATGCCTCTTTGTTGGCAGGGTTTCTTTTTGGCTGAGGATGACCACGTTTTGTACCTGCAGCTCCCTACTTCCTGTCACACTTGGAATTAAAAGCAGACAAATTAGTGTTAAAATGTTTGGAATGAAGAAAGTGACTTATATACTTTGTTTGTGCTGAAGCTCATTTAACACCCATACTGTAATTCAAAACAGGATCACATTAGGCGAAAAAAGAAAAGACTGCCTTGAAAGCCGTCTCTCAGAAGAAGCAATGCTTTCATGTGACAGCTATTTTCTAATGTGAAATGCCCATTTTTTTTTTTTTTTTTTTTTTTTTTTACCTTATGAGACTGAAATCATTCACTGTGTTCTGTAGACTCATCAACAGTCCATCTTTCACCATCATTTATATCTTTGGCAGCAGTTTTAGCTGCGCAGTTGCGCTCCAGGGCTGTTGTTTAATGATTTGGATGTGTGTACAAACTGGTGAGTAGTTGTTTTGAAGGGCATTACTACTTATTCCCAGCCAATGCATTTTAATTCTATCAAACGAGTTTCTGGCTTTATTGATTTTTTTTTGTTGAAACTGTGAAAAAATAATGACTCACTGACCGTGCATCAGGTACTTTGTAGCAGCAGAGAAGAAAATGCAAAGAACTATTCCTGAATGAATAATCGGCTCGTCTTACAGTATGTGTTGCTTGTTTTAAAGAACCAGAAAAGGTGTTGCATGTTGATTTTTTCTTGTTTTCATATGCGGCTTGTTGACCAAAGGGGCCACAGGTTTAACTGACAAGGAACCAGCTATCATTCTCTATTCACAGTGTATCCTTAAATAGGGGTGCTGATCTGAGACCAGGTTGCCTCTAAAGTCACAGTGAAGACATTGGTACTATGACCTGACCACTGATCCTGGATCAGAGCCCCGTTGCTCTCAGGAAAAAAGGCGCAACACTGTAGCTTTTGTTGCCTTTTGTCAAGAGATGCATTATTGTACCTTTTTAAAGTGTTTTTTTTCTGAAGCATCGTGAATCCAGATTGTCATTGCTGGAATCGACATCACTTCAGCAGCAGTGGGCAGAATATTAACATGCAGTATAAGCTGGTAGGATTACCTTTTACATGCAGGTGATAACGAGGGGGGCATATCATCCTCACTTACACTTTTGATTTTAAAATCAACAAAAATAAATTAAAAATTTCTTAAAAAGGGAAATGCATCTCTAATCTCTGCTTCAACCATCGTTTTTGCACTCTTGTAAACCGAAGAGTGAAATTATTTAAACCACTTTACAAACATTGCAACGTTTTAAGAAAATATTATACACTTTTGATTTTAAAATCAACAAAAATAAATAAAAAATTTCTTAAAAAGGGAAATGCATCTCTAATCTCTGCTTTAACCATCGTTTTTGCACTCTTGTAAACCGAAGAGTGAAATTATTTAAACCACTTTACAAACATTGCAACGTTTTAAGACAATATTATCTTCAGCAGTAACGGATACTCAAATGAAATATAATCTATATCGTAAAATCGTTTTGACAATCAGGTTGGTTAGAGATGCTGCTTAAATGACCCTGATCCAAAATCATGAGATGCAGGAGGAGCAGTTACATGTCATGAAACCTAGTTTTCTCTCTGCTGTAGATTTGACTGAATGATTTAGAAAGAAATGTAAGACTAAGCATGTAGCAGTGTGTGAAGGAGGCTTTAAAAAGTTGAGGCAATGCCAAGATCACCTGGATTTTAAGGGTTTGTGTTGCACTCAAATTTTGTACAACTTTTATGACCAAATGATGTCAATTGCAAACCTGTGAGCACATTTTGATTATTTTTATCAGTTTCTGTTAGTGGACAGTTGACCTGCCTGCAGTCTTCACACCATACACCACCAGAGGAACTACAGTCACAGATTAACAAATTATTCTTTTTAATGCCTGTAGCTTCTCCCGCTTGTTTACTGTGGATTCAGCTTTATGCACCACATGAATGTGGGTTACTGAGGGTTAGGAATAGCCCTTTGTTATGAGTTGTCTGTGGTCATATTTGTAGCAACTCCTGCATAGGTGACTCTTTTTGTCACCTGCAAAGATGCATCTAGAAGGTGCCTGCCTTACAGTTTTGCATGGCTAATCCAAAAGTACCTTTTCAGTAACTTTGTTTCGTTTTTTTTCTTGTGTATGTTTTTACAAAGGAAAGACAATGAAAAGAGGGTTTGCACAATCCAGAAAACATCTAAACCCTCTGCCAGATTTGAGTGCTTCATTTTCTTTCTGATCAGACTCTTTAAGAACATGCATATGATTTTTTTTTCTTCTGTGATGTCATGAGAGAAAACTTGTGAAACAAGGGTTAAAACAGTAAAATCTATACTCATGCTGCATGTATAAAACCAGATGAAAGGACACCAAGGTGATGTTTTCTGCCGTTTTTCTGTAATGAGCAGTTACTTAATCGGGCATGAATGTTGCTCTATTGGAATGCACAATTAAAATCTGAGCCCCTGATTCTTTCTGTACCATGTCAGTGGAACTCAATAAATGGCAGTACTGCACTTGCTTTGATATATATTTTCTTATTTGACCAGGAAGTCTCCTGAGATACAATATAACCACATTTATTTCTGTGTCAAATGAGAGTTATCTGATTGTTTTTTTCCTTCTAATACCCTGTATTGAGAGTCAAAACAGTCAATGGTGTGCTCTATTATAGATCTAAAACTGGAAACATCATCTCCTCCTACCCTATACAGCACCAAGTGATTCACATAAAGCATCTTGAACTGTCAGTGCTTCTAGACTGTTAGTACTGTACTATCATACTGTGTAGGCCATCTTGTGAGGTAATAAAAAGAATAACCTTTTGATATAAAATAAGATATTCCGTTATTAGTCCCCCAGTGGGGAAATTTGCAGTGTACAGCAGCAAACGGGATAATGCAAAAACAAGAAGCTAAACAAAAGTAGACAGACATCAAACATTCAAATAGAAGGAAATATAAAATAAAGCAAAATAAACAATGGGAAATATTAATAGTATAATAAATATTATAAATGGTATTGACTATAAATAGACTATTAACACAACTGCTCTGGAAGCAATAAGTAAAACAAAGCATGTCTGTGTTTGTGGGGGACAACCTGATAGCTTGTTATTGGGGAGTACTTACAAAGTCTCACCACATGGTGGTGGTGTTGAGACCGGGGCTGAGACAAACAAAAGTAAACCAATCGTGTGCGTTGTACGACTGACGTCATATGAACTAGCCAATGGGCTTGGAGCTGAGAGGGTTGCGGTTTGCTCCGGTGAAGTTTGAATTTTCTAACGAGAACAACCCAAACACTCTGTGTGATAAAAGAAGCATCGCGCCCAAAGTAAGTGCAGCTTTCTTTAATATTAACTCATGTAGCGATTCACGTGAGCTTTAACGTTAGCACACCTGCCATTTCACAACGCATTTTGTAATCTCCAGCCGTTAATTGGTCGATTTTTGCTTGAATTTAGAAATTTCTAAAACCATGTTGAACCCAGCTCGTTAGATTAAAATTAACGCCAACTGAAACCGGTGCTGCTGTCGCAACATTAACGTGTATGCTTGTCTTCGAATTACACTAAATTAATCCGTCAATAATAATAATAGTCTAACGTGTGATTATCCAGTGTAAATGTTACTTCACTTGCTAAGTAACATTGCAACCAATGTGGCAATATTAGTTAACTACGGATAACTGTAACGTAGCTAATGCTAGCTAACAAGCGGTAATCTTTGCTATAGTTAAATAAACGGTGATGTTCAGTTAGCTAGTCTCAAATTTTACGTTATAACGTCGCTGTTATAACGTTAACGTCTCTTTATGTGTCGCCTAGGCCAGCCCAAGGAAGCGACGTGTTAATGTCGTGTTATTGTTATCATTAATTAACGAATAAGCTAACGCTAACTCGTGTTATAGTGAACAATACGTCGTTTAGTTGGCATTAGAACTAAAGCAAAATGTGATATCTCCCTGTCTGTTGTGTTCCTGTTAGGACAAAAACATTTGTTGCCATCATATGTTAACCTAATAGCGTTATATACCGTTACGCTAACGCTACTTATTGGTCATCATATCGATGTCATGAACCTTTTCCACTCCCCTTCTCTTTCATAGACTCATTTCTCGTCTTTTAGGTGGGCACATGGGGTCTTCAGGAGGAAAGAGCAGGTCAACAGTATACTGTGTCACATAGAATAGTTCCACAATTTCCCAACTTGGGATCAATAAAGTATCTATTTATCTATCTATCTGTCTATCTATCTAGAAGTCGTACCATGCTGTGATTTGGTATCAAAAAACTTCTGACATTTGGAGATTTCAGCAAGAATTGCATTTTTCAGAGACTGGCTGGCGAGCACCACTGTCCTGGAAACTGCTTAGAAACCCCCTTATTGTCAATACAGCAAGGAAAGCCATCCATCCTCTGAATGCTCCAGGTCTTTAGTTTGTGATTGTAAAGTTTCAGGAGCCTGTGATTATCCTCGAGGTCACCACAGGTCACTTTATACAGTGAGGTCAAATTTTTAAAAATGGTCTTACTAGAGTGAAATGGCTACTATGGGGACTAACATCATCACACATGAAGTGAACAATTGGGTGCATTGGATCCACACAAATTCCAGCTTTTCAGTGATGCCCAATTTATGTATTTCCAAGACTGCATCATTTTAAATAACACCTTTATACTGCATTCAAAAAAACAGCTTGTTTTTGCCCCACAGCTGCATGTGATTATCATAAACTGGGCATCTCTGTAAAGGGGAGACATGTGGGTACCTATAGACCCAATTTTCCTTATATATTTAATTTGTATTTGATGTCTGTTTAGTCAGGTTATAAACCATGAGCTGGGCGGTGGAGGAGTGGAAGGATGGACTTCCAGGGAAAGCCCTGCAGAAGATCCAGGAGATGGAAGTCCAGCTAGACAAACTGAAGAAGGACAGGAACCAGAAACAGTTTCAGCTGGACTCCTTAGAGGCTGCCCTCCAAAAACAGAAACAAAAGGTCAGTGTTCAAGAGAAATGGATTGTAGATAAATGAAACTGTTTTGAACCCCTCAGAGAAGGTACTGATGCATACAAGCGAAAGAATTTAAAAATGTTTATTTAACAATGTTTCTCTTTCTCCAGGCAGACAGTGAACGTACTGAGACCTCTGCTTTGAAAAGAGAGAACCAGTCTTTAGTAGAGTCATGTGACTCTCTGGAGAAAGCCCGTCAAAAAGCCGTCCATGACCTCGGAGTCAAAGAGCAGCAGGTCAGTTACTGATGTGAGAAAGAAAGAAATAGCTGCTGCAGTTTATTGCTCTTTAGTCTGAAATGTATTCACTTCTAGGAAACAAAGTTACCAGCTCACTGATAATTGACATAGATGTACATGAAGACTACAACAACAATGTATTGGTAGAAAAAAATGCCTTGACTCAATCTTGTTCCTAAACCTAGGTGAGCTACCTGGAAGGTCAGCTGAACTCCTGTAGGAAGACCATAGAGCGACTAGAGCAGGAGCTCAAGAAGTGAGTTCAGAGGGTGGATTTATAGTGTTTCTCGTGTGACTTCTTGCATGGTCAAGTACTGAGTAAGTCATGTTTAACATTAATAGATATAACCTATTTGACCTGATGGAAAGCACGGCTTTCTTTATTGTCTTTCCATTTACTCAGGTACAAAAATGAGCTGGATCGTTCGCAGCCTGCTGGCTCGTCCTCCTTGTCATCATCCTCCTCTGAGCTTCAGCCCTACACTACTCCTCAGAAAAGTTTCCCTGCCCCCACTCCTGTCCCAGCCTACAGACAGCAGGGTATTTCAGTTTGTTTTTATCCTGTTTATGAATCACTGTTTTTTTCTTCTTCTTGTTTGGTTTCCAGCAATATGCAAATGATAGACATTGCTCCTTTTCATCTACTTGGGGTTTTTGTATATGAGCCAAAGATATGTATGTAACTGAGTGACTGCATGTGTTTATCAGGATGTTTTTATTTGTGTTGCATAGATAACAGACTAGATGAGCTTCAGGAGAAATACAGCCAGGAGGTAGAAGAAAGGAAAAGGTTGGAGACTGAACTCAAAGTCCTGCAGGTCAAAGTGAGTTTATTACTTAAATTAAGTATGTGGGTTTGTTTCTTTGTGGTTGCTGATGTTAACTCATACCTTCTCTTCTAGCTGTTGAATCAGTCCTCAGCCAGTGTAAGCCACAAGGACATTGCTGCCCGCCAAGCTGGGTCATCCATATTCCCATGGCAACAAGATCAGGCCCACAGCCACCAGTCTCAGGATCCAATGGAAACGCCTCTGAAGAGGCGGGGAGCATCCCTGTGGGATGCCCATGAGGAGACGCCCATTAAAACCAGCCAGCGGATGAGCTCTTCCAGAGCAGTGCAGAGTCCATATGGATCCTCCCACCAGATGGAGCAACTGAAGACCATCAACCAAGGTGGACTGTCAATAATTTGTTTTAGAATTCATATCATATATGAGTATGGTATCTTTTCCATGAAGTATTAGGAAGCCTTTTATTTTACACATCAACTACCTGTGAAAAATGTATTTGGCTCCTTTTGAGTTAAAATTCCTGATCATGTCCAGCAACAGGACTTAAATATTTACTCTTTCATCATCAGAGCTGCGTGGTCGTGTGTCAGAGCTGGAGAGGAATCTGTCCACACAGGAGAAGGAACTTCGTAGCCAGGCCTCCAAACTGCAGGAGCTGCAAACCCAACTGAATCAGGCCCGCAAAGAGCTGACTGAACGGGACAGAGACCTGGCTAAGTCCAGCCATGAGCTGAGTCAGGCCACAGACAGACACCAGCAGGTTGTGGCAAAGGTAGGCTTCCACGATTGGTACATAGAGACATTAATATGGGATGTGTTGCTTTTGTTGTATTTCTGCTGGATTACACAGTTTAGAGTAGGTATGCTGGGTAAAAAAATAAGAAAATATGCCAATGACTGGCAATGATTCTGTTTTTTGTTCTTAGTGTACATCAGTTGAGCAGAAGCTGAAACAAGTGTCGGAGGAGCTGAGCTGTCAGAGGCACAACGCTGAGAGCTGTAAACGAGCCCTGGAGCAGAAACTCAAGGACCAAGAGAGAGACAGTCAAAAGGTGCAATGAACTGGAGTTATAACATCATTAAACCTGGCTGTTTTTAGGTTTTACTGATTATTATGAATAAAAATGCTTTTTTTAAAGAATTTATTTTAATCAAAAAAGGTTTGTCTCTTTTATATTTTGTGTAGGAGCTAGCCCAGCTCCAGTCTTCTCACCAGGCTTTGGACCAGCAGCTTAACCAGACCAGAACCAAGCTGACACAAGAGATTCAACAGTCCAAAAAAGATCACAATGTGCTGCAGGCTGACATGGAGAAGGTAACCTTGTAACGTCTCATCTACTGTGATTCGTTCTTTCTTCACACAGCCATCAACCTGCATAACCTGGAAGTCACTGAACCCTCTCTGAGGGTGACACATAAATTTCTGGTTATTTCTTTGTAATTATGTTGTGTAGATAACATTATCATTGACATTAATGATTCTCCTACTGTCAGCAAACACTGACCCAAATTTATTTTGATGATGTTTGTGAGAAGAGTGCATACAGTTCAAGACGTCGTATATTAATTTCTGTTTATATGCCAATTACCGGCTACGCAGAAAATGCTGACTTATCTTGGAGATCACATTTGCTGAAAAATTTGAATGTTGTAAATCCAGCTGTTTGCATGAATGTTTTTCAATTGAACGGTTTAGGGCATTTGTACGAGACATTTGTATTTGTGTCACATTTCTCAGAGATTCTACCCTTGTATGTACTCTTAACTCTTCTCTCCTCTTGCTTCCCTCCAGATGTGCTTCCAGAAGAGTCAGATGGAGAAGGAGGTGGAGGAGCAGAAACAGAAACTGCTGAGGTCAGAGCAGAGCCTCCAGGCCTGCCAGACCAAAGAGCAGGACCTCCGCAAGAAAATGGAGGTGGGTTGCTTTTATTTGAATATATATTTAAAGTAAATGTGAACTGACAACCAACTAGCAAGTCTATTGACATAGCTTTTATCTTTACTCAAATGGATCATTTGGATGTTTTGAAGTGGATTTGTATGAGGTACTTATCCATAGTTGGTGTATTATTTACAGTAGTTGACAGTGCCATGCCCCCAGTTTGGAGAAACATACAGGAGTAATGGCACGGAAGCAATACAGTGCTGTGGACGCGGCAGCAACAAAACATATTTCAGCAACCTAAAAGAAAGGCCCTCCTAAACAAACGTGGCCAACTAAAAATTCAAAAATTACCACAAAATATCATTATACTTTCAACAAACTACCGAAATGTAAAGGTTTCAGTGTGTGTTTCTCTCAAAGCTGCAAACAGCTCTTCCATATGATAAATGTTTTCCTAATTTTTTCTTTACTTTTCCTGCGACACTTTTTTTTCCTCACAGCCTCCATGTTGTCCCTCCTATCTGTCAGCATCTTTTCTGCCATACATGTTCGCTCTACATTTTCTTTTCCCTTCAGGAGCTGCAAAAAGAGAAGAATAGTGTGACTGTCCAGTTGGACCAGAGCAGCAGGCGTCTGAGTCAGCTGGAGGAAGAGAAGAAGAGCACAGACCAGAGCTTCAAACGCACCCAGGGACTACTAGATGACCTTAAAGGTAAATTGATAGTAGGAATAGCAATGACATCAGTTATTATAGAGACATTTCTGAGGTTATTTCAGTTTTTAACTTGTCATTTTGCTCTTCAGCCAAATCAGAAGGGCAGGCAGAGGAGCTGAAGAGGCTTCAGACTAAAATGGAGCAGCAGACCTTGTCTTCATCCAGGGAGCTTGAAAACTTAAAGAAGACACTTTCTGATACAGAGACCAAAAATGACAGGTAAGCATAATTCTACTGTAGAAAAGAAGAAAGCTCAGTCATAATTTGTGAAAGAGTATAAAGCGTTCTACAGTATTCTCTGATATTTAAAATGCTCTTCAATCATTGTAAATGTATTTATTACACTGTAGATCTCAGAGTGAACTGCAGAAACAGAAGCAAGAGACAGAGAGGCTTACCAACAGGCTGACAGTGTTAGAGAAGGAGAGCCAAGAGCTGAAATCCAATCTCACTGCCAGTCAGAATGAGACTAAGGAACTGAAACAAGAACATCAAGCTCTGCTGGAGTGGAAGAAAGAGAAGGACACGCTGATTAATGAAACTGAGGCTGTGCAAAAAGACCTCACTGGCAAAATTTGCAACTTGGAGAAAAGCCTCATCTCGCTGAATGAGGCTAATGATGATGTTAAGGTAAGGGCCTGTGGTTCCCAATATATTCACTTAAATTATGGGTTATGTTCTGTCATATTTAGCACACAGACATACATAACGAAAGAACCTGTTTGTTTAGTTGTGTACTCCAAAAACTGTTAACTTTGGGGTTTGCTTTTAATTCACAAATTATTTATTTTAATATCAAAGTTTGAAAGACCCCAGTAGCGCAGAAAATCATAAAATGATAATTTGTTCCTCTAAGAGGCCTCTCAGAAATCCATTTAATGTGAAAATCTTCAACCTGTGTTGCCCAGTGCATTTTAGAATGTGCTGTATCCTAGTTATTGCCGTAATTACCCCTTGCTTTGGAGATCCTGTGGGCTGATAAATTTCTTCTTATGCTTTTGCAGAAGCAGCTCATGGGTGCAGAGGGAGACAAGGCGAGACTCTCTGCTCACATCGATTCCTTGAAGGGAGAACTCCTCAACAAGAGCACCGAGTTAGAGGAGAAGGAACATCAGTACAACAAGCTTCAGTCTAACTTCTCAGAGGCTGGACAGAAACACACCAAAGAGTTGGAGAATGTTGCTGCTCAAGTGGCTCAGCTTAAAGCGCAGGTGATTTATTGTATTGTTTGTTTGTTTTGTACTTTGTCCACTAATTTTTACATTTTGAAATGTTGAATGTGTTAATTAGAAAACATGGCATCCCTTGGTCCGCATTTGTAATGAAATTAAATGATTAACAATCTCACTGCAATGCTGAATTTCACTGCACCTTTATTGAGATTTTGGTCTAGGCAACAGTACAGCCATGGCACCCAATACCATATTAAAATCTACAATGTAATGAATAACCTCTGATTTCTATTTTGGCCGGGTGCCTACTCTTTAATCTGAACAGGTCGTAGGTCTGGAGTTGCGGTTGCAAAAGGAAATGACTCTAACAGAGCAGGCTGAGCGGACCAACACAGAACTGCAGGACGAGCTCCATGCAGCCTGCGATCTGGCTCGCTCCAAAGACCAGCTGGTCGAGTTGGGTCAAGCGGAGATCAGCCAGCTGAGGGAGAGCCTCGCTCAGGCCACCGCACAGCAGGAGGAGCAAAGCTCCAGGTGGGAGTTTTATTTGTTGTGGATTAGTTAATAATTTGGAATGAACTAATTTTCCAATACAACAGCCCTGTGATAAATCCTACTTTTACAAACTTCATAGAGTTTAGTTTTTGTTGAGACACTGCAACATGAGATTGCAAGGTTTAAGAGGATAACTGATACAGCCTCAACTAAAAACTTATGAATGCTTTACTGTCTTATGATACAAGTATGAAATGAATACTGTGTCCACATCTGTTTTTTTTTTTTTTTTTTTTTTTTGGAAACAATAAATGTAGTTTGATTTTAACATACAGTTTCTCTGTCTTTGGTGTCTGATCTCCACCAGGGTGGCAGAAGAGAAGGCCGCCCTGCTGAAGCAGTGTGAGGATAGCGTTTCAGCAAAGGTTGAAGAGGCCGAGCAGCTCAAGCTGCAGTTGGAGGAGACTCAGCAAGAGCTTCTGCTCACCAAAAACCAGGTCTGTCTCTTTACCGGTCTGCAATAGAAACATTTAATACAGATAACCAATTATTTATTCTTTTTATATATTTGTCAGTCTTTTGTTTAAACATTCTGTCGTTTCTTTTGAAGCTGATTCAACTTAATTGGCATTTTTAGGCTATTTAGTGATGTTGTAATGGATTGTAATATATTGTTAACGTATATATCTGACACTAGAAGAAGAGTATTATGACCAAATATACTGAGTATTTCTAATTTCAGTGGCAGATTAAATCTATTCATTTGACCGATGCTTTTACATTATGCAATAAAATACAATAAAAGCCATAATTTATTTTTCTCCTCATGTTTCAGGTCAGTTCCACGGATCAGTTCCTGAAGGTCCAGGAGCAACTGGGAGCTGAGCTGCAGAAACAAATTAAGGCACTGACAGACAATGAAGAACAACACAAAAAGATGTATGAGAAGAAATCAGAGGAGCTCAAACAGTTGGAGGAGGAGCTGAAAGCTCTGCAGAGCCACACAGCCGAGGAGGAGGAGCAGCTCAGAGAGGCTGAAGCTCAGATTTTGTATCTGGAGAAACAAAAGGCTGAGCTGGAAAATGCAGTTCAAGAGATGAAGAAAGAGGCTGAGGTAAAATGATTTTAAGTTTCGTTAGTTCTACATATTTTCATTGTACCACGAGCTGTACTTCTTTCAAATAATAAACTTAAATCTGTTTCTGATGAAGAACCTCCAGCAGGCTCATACTGAGAAGATCAACAACCTTCTGGAGCAGATATCTTCCTTAGAAGAGGAGGTAACCGCAAGCCAAGCCGCAGCAGAGAAGCTTCCAGTCTTGAAGAATGAACTGGACGTGGTCAACCAGTCCCATGCTGACCTTAAAGAGCATCTAGAAGCTCTTGAGAAGAGTCATTCCTCCACTATTGAAATCAAGTCCAACTTGGAGAAAACCTTGAATGAGAAAACCAATCAGATCTCTACTTTGGAGGAAGAGGTCAAAGAGCTCACAGAGAAGTTGAGCAAAGAGTCAGAGAGTCGTGCTCTGGAGGCTGACGATTTTTTCAACAAAGAGAAGATCCTCAAAGAGAAGCTGGAAGCTGCTAAGAAATCAATAGCTGCTGCTAAAACAGAATCAAGTTCTCGACGGGAGGAGATCAAGACCATGAAGACGACTCTGTCGGCTGCTTCACGTGGCTTAGAAGAGAGAGACAATATGATAAAAAGTCTGAAGGAGAAGCTGAATAAAGCAGAGGCAGAACAGACCAAAACGTCAGATCTCCTGAAGGAGAAGATGGCTGCCATGAACAAAATCAAGGTTGGTTACTGATGTGTTCTTGGTTATGTTTCTGGCCTTACAAGTGTACAATCTTCTTGCATAGAGTGGAAAAAGTACTATATTATGTTAGTCTTGCCTGGAGTATTGTAACAAATGGTAGGTCTGAAGAGATCATCCTCAAGTGTGATGAGTAAGTTTTTATGTAATTTTTCACGTTAAGGTGCAGCTAGAGATGCTGCAAATGGACCTGGAGGACAACGAGAATGTCATGTGCTCTTTTGAAAGTCGGGTGGAGGAGCTGAAAGCAACCATAGAGTCACTTGAGGCTCAGCTGGCTCACAACCAAACCCAGATGTCTGACATGGAAGCCCGACTGGAGGACAGCAAAGCCCAGGTAGAAACACTATCGTACACTAAAATCTATCAAAATCAGGTTTGCCACAGATGCTTGAGTTTCTTTGGAGCTTTATCACATTTCTTATGTCTCATAACTGTCTGATATATTGAATTATCTAAACTTAGGGCAACAAACATAATCTTTACCAAGTCCTGTCGCTCTTTTGGTAAGAAGACATCCTAAGTTGAATTCAGTCTAAACTCTAACCTTTTCAGGTCTCTGTCTTGGAAACCCGGTTAGAGGAGGTCCAATCTCAGAACTCGGTGCTGGAGACACAGTATATCACAGCCAGGGAGGAGCTGATGGAGAGGAGCTGTGAAATAACTCGTCTGGAAGAGGACGCTGTCAAACAAAAACAGCTGGAGGAGAGCGTTGCTTCTTTAGAGTCTAAACTTCACCAGACCACAGAGGAAAATATCAAGTTAGAGCAGATAATTGAGGACAAAGACAATAATCTTAAACAGTTACAACAAGAGAAAAACAAGCTTGAGAGTACATTGACACAGTTAACAGATGTCAAAGAGCAAGTAGAAAATAAAATGATTCAAATAAATGCAGAGATGCAACAGCTGGAAGCCAGTTTAGATGAGCTATCTGAGGAGAACAAACAACTGCAGACCAATGTTCAGCAGTTAACTGAAGAAAAGCAGAAGATGGATCAAATGGCTGTAGAGAAACAAGAAGCTGAATCAACCCTTAGAGTGGTCATTGAGGAGAAAGCCCAACTAGATGTTATCCTCAATCTGGTAAACGAGGAAAAAAATCCAACTTGAGGCTAAACTAAATGAGACAGTCTCCGAGAAAAATAACTCTGTCGCTAGTTTGAACCAAGTAGTTGAGGAAAAGCTTCAGCTGGAAGTTAATTATAATCATCTGACTGAGGAGAACATCACACTACAATCTAGTATGAGTCAGGTAACAGAGGAGAAGCTGCAGTTACAAGAAAGCATAGCGAGGCATGAAGAAGAGGTGGCTTCACTTAAAGAGCAGCTTGAGATGAAGGACAAGAGGGCTGAGGAGGAGAACAGAGAGAGGTACAGTACATTTTTACTTAAGTTAAATTCTCCAGCATGTATGCATAATTTTGTACTATATTAAGTGTTTTGTTTTCTATTAATGTTTGCTGGATTCACTTTCATGTTGTATCACAGGAGCCAACAGTTTGAAGCAGAGCAGGCAGAGCTGAATCAGAAGTTGGTGAGCTTACAGAAGGAGCTGACTGTGTTTAAGCAGCAGTACGACTCACTGCTGGAGCAGGTGGGCCAACAACACAGCCTCATACAGCAACTCTCACAGGGAACCCAGAAGAACCCTGGAGACAAAATCAGCCACATGGAGACTGAGGAGACGGATGTCAGTGGTGAGTGAAACCCAAAACTAGATTACAGTTTTTCACGAAGCATCTACTTTAATTTAAAAATGTACATTTTTATTGAATTATCTGCAAAAGTTTCCTCAGTGGACGCAGCAGGACAGACTGATGTAGAGCCAACGCTTGATACAAGCACCAGCAGTGAGTCCCTTCCAGTAAAGGAACAGCTGAGCCCAGTGGTGACTGAACGGGGTGAACTTCCCCACCAGTCTGATGAGGCTTTCAGGTACAATGAGTTTTAAACCAAGCATAAAATTGTATCCTTTTGTGTGTTGTATGTGTTTTATTATGTGATTAATGAATCTCTTCTCCCTTAACCCTGGTAGTGAGACAGAGCTGGTGTTCAAGGAGGGCATCGCTGAGCAAGAGATGATCCAGGAACAACTGGACGAAGAGAGGAAGGCACATGTGGCCGATGTTGAAAATGTGATGGGTAACAAGGAGCAGCAACCTTTAGATCAGGTAGAAAATTATAGCAATTTGTATTTAAATTAAATTAAATATTTGAATCAATTGACAACCCCATGGGTGTAAGTTGGGGGATTCTTAATTTATTGATTTATCATTAATGTCATCAGGGAACTTGATACCTGCTACTGATATTTCTCTACCAGAAAGGAATGTTTTAAGCATTTTATTTTCAGAAACTTGAGTTTTGATATATAACATGGAGTTTGAATTCCGCCTTCTTTTTTGCAGCTTCCTGAAGACAGCAGTAGTACAGATACGCTTGAAAGTAAAGCTGAAATATGTGTGATTTCTGTACCATCTTCCTCTGTTGATGAGGCCAGATCCTCTGGTGAGTGATTAAATGGTGCTCATACTGCAGTTTCCTTGGTTTACTTGCTTTGTGTCACACTGAGTTGCCACCTTAGACTTGTGATTTCAACATTTTCTGCAAAAATACATTTATTTTGCTAGTTATAATAACAATTGTAATTCATCTTTTCAAGGGGAGCCAAATTTTTGAAACTTGAAAGATAAAGCTGCCGGCTATTGCTCAGGCCAATATAAGTGTCACACCCTATTTTAGACTCCCGTTTTAAATCTGATCAATGATGTTTAAATAACTATATTCAACCTGTCTGACAGCAGCAGAGTCATCCCAGGTACACGATGACCTCAACCACTTCACAGAAATGATCACAAAACAAGAAATCCAGACCCTGCGCTCAGAGTTTGACCTACTGAGGTCCGACCTCGCACTGAGAATGGAGCTGACCTCTGAACTGGAAGTCCAAGTTCAAAACTTGGAGAAGAAAGTTCACACAGCAGAGGAGGAGGCACAGGGTGCAGCACATAAGTTGAACATCGCCTTGGAGGAGAAGAAAGTTGCTGCTGACCAGGTAAGGAGAAGAAATTGCAGAGTGCCAAATACCACTTAAATAATCAATGTAAGCTGATACTAATACTGTGTGCTCCATTTTAGTTGGCTGAGCTGTCAGAGGAGAGAGAGACATTAACTCTGCAGCTGCAAACAGCTAAATGCCAGCTGGCTGATGTTATGGAGCTGATGGAAGGACTGGAGATGGCCAAAGGTAAATATTTTTCTATCTTACACCATATGAGGGATGAATGTTACCATATAAGATTAATGAGTGATTATAAACCTCTGTCTGAAACAAGATGTTAAATGTTTAGTATATGGACTGTGAATGCCTCCAAATAAAGTACAACCCTAGTTTGGATTCAAATATTTAAGAGTAGCTTAAATTTAATGACACTGCATGATTTATGAAGGAATGTGCAGGCCTTAAGGTCTGTACTATGTTACTGCAGGTTGGTATTGATTAGATGTTTTCCTGGGTTCTGTAGGTGGATGGGATGAGAAATTCCTTCAGCAGGAGAGTGAGCTGAAGAGGGTTCGCTCTGAGAAAGCCAACCTGGAGCAGCACATCCTGGGCATGGAGTCTGA
Source organism: Pterois miles (assembly GCA_947000775.1). Lineage (NCBI taxonomy): Eukaryota > Metazoa > Chordata > Actinopteri > Perciformes > Scorpaenidae > Pterois > Pterois miles. Next base: position 1,391,896 of record CAMQGK010000463.1, on the reverse strand, counting down.
GCTGGAGGTCCTGCAGGGGGAGAGGAGCAAACTGGGGGCTGAGGTGGAGATCCAGAGGAGGACCTGTTCAGGCATGGACCAGCTGATAGACACACTGACAGCAGAGGTGAGCCCTATCATCAAAAACTTGTGAGCTGAAACATCAAAATACTTGATGTGTAAGAACTAAATTAATGCATGTGTACTGGAAAATGATCAATTGAAGTAAGTGTTTTTAATCTGACTGATGGTATAACTATTCTCAATCTTTCTATTTCTCCAGACAACCCAGCTGAGGTCTGAACTTGTGTCCTGCACTGAGGAGCGGGATGACCTGAACCAGTCATTGGGCCAATGGAGAGAGAAAGTTCACAGTCTGGAGAAGACTAACTGTGACACCAGAAACCTCATTTCTATCCTGGAGGATGACATCAGAGCAGGGAGGAAGGAGTATGAAGCTCTGCAAAGCAGCATGGAAAAACTGAAGACGGAGAGGCAACAGGTGTGTACATTTAATAATCTAAACCTGTTCTGCGCATCCTTCCTTATGTCAATTTAAATATGTAATGCCGATCAAAAGAGGCTCTTATTCAGAGCTGGCTTAAATTGATAGCAGAAAGAAATGTGCACAAGTTAGGTTTGCTTTACCGGCCCGGTCAAAGAGGCCCAGAGTTCGTTTTTGTTTTCAGTTCAGAACACAGTAACATGAATGGATGGTAGCAGAAATGCCTCTTTGATTCTATTGGCTAAGTGACTGATGAAAGTCATCTGTAAGCTCCAAATAGTTCAGACTCTGAGCTTTTCTGTACATTCTTGTCTGTACATGTGCAGTTAAAGTTATGTCAATAGCAAAAGTGAACAATAGATTAATGTAACATTGTTGCTGATGAAGACACACTTGTGTCTTTAGATATATTGTTGACATCTTATTTAAGAGGATGAGAGTTAATTTCCTTTTCTCCCTCTTTTCTTGTTATTCTCTAAAGCTGCTGGAGCAGATTAAGACCCTGGAACAGGCAATATCCCAACAGAGTGGAGAAAGAGAGGAGCTCATCGGTCAGCTGGACAAGATCAAAGAAGATCACACCTCGGCCAGTCAAAGCACTGAGTCCATGGTCGGCAAGATACAGGTGAGGAGGTCATAATTTATTGTGGTTGGGATTCCTCAGAGAACCCTTTTTCACAAAACTATCTCTTTATGTTGTTAAAATAAAATGAGAGTTTTGTGTTTTTAAAAAGCATTTATAGTTAGCATAGACCAATAAACCCTCAGATGGTTCAGATTATCTTTCATTTCTAATCCTCCTGGTTTCCCTCCTGTTTCTCATCAAGGCTTTAGAAGGAGAAGTCTGCCGTCTCTCACAGTCTCTGGAGTCCTCTCTACTGGAAAAAGGAGAGATTGCCTCTCGTCTGAACTCCACACAAGACGAGGTCCGGCAGATGAGGACTGGTATTGAAAAGCTGCAGGTCCGCATCGAGTCAGATGAGCGGAAGAAAAAGAAAATGGGAGAGCTGCTCAAAGGTGACTCTTAACATCCTTGGAAATGACATAACCTTTTGAGTTTTGTGAGTTGGTGTCTAATTGTGACTCTTCACCTCTTTAGCTGCCCAGAGGAAGTCTGACTCACTTCAAGATCGCATTGATGCCCTGGAGCGAGAGAAGGAAGATGGAGAGCAAAGTCTAGAGGAAGCTGTGCTACAGGTATTCTGTTGTAAACATGTATAGGTCTAAAATAACCATTATGTCTGTCTTACATTGTAATGGCTCATTTTTAGATTGCCTGGATAAAAGTCACATGTTAGGGGTTTTGATAAACATTTGCTCAGTTTGTATTGAATACAAATGTTTTCTGCTCTTAAACAGGCTGAAACAGCCAAAACTGAGCTGGAGGAGGAAAGGAGAAAGGTACATTTATATTAATCAGTTTGGCTATCTGATGGCCTTTGCTGTGTGTCTGTTATGCTTTTCCCTTATATTCTGATAGTAAAATATGACAGTTGTTGGAAACCCAAGTAATATATTAATCAGGTGTCTCCTCCCTTTCTCTCATGCTGCTCTTTTTTTCCATCCTTGTTCTCTCCTCCGCTCTTGGCTTGTCTCCTTTTACAAACTCTGCTGTTGTCTGCCTTGAACTCTCACCACCTCCTGACCGTCAGGTGGAGGAAGAGAAGAGGGAGCTCAGCCAGAAACTGTCAGACCTCTCTGCAACGCTGGACAACCTGAGATCTGAGAAAGAACGCATGGAGAGAGAGCTGGAAGCAAAAAACAGAGAGATAGAAGAACTGAAGGCCGCAAAGGAGGAGCTGGAGAGAGGGTTGGAGAAGGCTGAGGTGGATAGAAGAGAGGAAGAGGAAAGACAGAGATATGTGGTTGAAGAGCTAGAGAGAGGAATGAAGGAGGAAGCAGAGAGGCAAACGAGACGGGTGGATGACCTCCAGGCACAGCTGGAAGCCTCTCGGCAGAAAGAGACCTCCCTTCAACAAAAGAGTGCCGAAATAGAAGGGGAGAAAGAGAGAATGCAGTCTCTGCTGGTAGAGATGGAGAAAGAGAAAGCATGTCTCCAGTGTTCTCTGGAGGAGTGGCAGACAGAAGGAGAGGGGCTCCGCTCTCAGCGAGAGGAGTGGGAGAATGAGAGAAACAACCTGAGGACCAGTGTTGAGACTCTGGAAGAAGAAATTAAAGAGCTTAAAACACTCATAAAAGCTAAAGAGGAAGAGAGAGAAATGTTGAAGAGGGAGGCAGATCAGAGACAAGCCTCAGTAGAATCCATCTCATCTCTTATGGCAGAAAAAGAACAGATAGAAGAAGAAAATGGACGGCTGGCAGAGGAAAAAGAGCAACTGCACTCGACCCTGTTTTCAGTGGAACAAGAGAGAGATAATCTGCGGTGCACTCTTACATCTGCAGAAGAAGAGAACGAAAGACTGGAGCAAGAGAGGGGAGTGTTAGCTGATGAGAAAGAGAAGCTTCAGTCGAGCCTCTCCTTAATAGAAAAAGAGAAACGTGACATGCAACAAACTCTTTCTTTATTAAAAGAAGAGAAGGAAAAAATAGAGGCTGAAAAACAAGAATTGCAGTCGGCCCTTTCAACGATCGAAGTTGAGAAACATATCCTGTCTTCAGCTATTTCTTCACTGGAACAAGAGAGGCAAAGAGCAGAAGGAGAGAAAGAGAAACTCACAGAGGAACAAGAGACTCTTCAGTCTACAGTAGCCTCTATGGAGAAGGAGTTGGAAGCATCCAAACAGTCTGCTAAGCAGCTCAATGAGCAGGTACACACATTTAGTAGGTCTAAAATGTCTGCACATGCAGCCTGAAATTATCTATTTCACCCTGTAGCTTTAAAGAATAATCACCACTTTACATTTAGTGGTTTGTGTCACCTTCAGACCTATAAAAAAAGCTTAAATCTAATAATTTCTTAACCACAACCAATCATAGGCACTATTCAACACAACGGGTTTAAAATGTCAGTGCAGCAGTTACTACAAGTTCATCTCAAATCATTTGTTCAAACAACCGCAGCCTTGAATGAGACGTGAATGAGTTCATACAATCACAGTTAGAGGTGTTAGTGGGAACTATACTGACATCCTATTAAGCTGGAGCAGTGTGGTCTAGTCGACTGTCCAAATTGCCAGCCACTCAGCATGAATCAAAACTGAAATTACCCTACATACAAGACAGTGGGAATGATATCCAATTTTATTTCCACACGACTAAATCTCCCCACTTTCCACTCATTTCAGGTGTCGGAGCTAACATCTCAGGCCGCTCGTCTGTCTAAAGAGAGGGACTCTGCCCTGAGCAAGATGGGTCTTTGGATGAAGACCTGCAAACAGCTGGAGCAGGAGAAGCAAGAGATGCTAAACACCTCAGGTGTGGAAACACATTTAAGTGTTTTTGAACTTGATATGGAAATAATCAGGAACGACTAGAATTCTCAATCTGGACACAAATTGTTTTTTTAAATTAGGGCTGTCAAAGTCAACATGGTACTGGCATAGATCGGTTAACTTTGTTGGCTTGACTTCAATGCTCAGACCTGTACTGTGCTCTGAAAACAGGGAGATTAAATCTCAAGAAAGTGCAGCTGAGTCATTTTGTTAACATGGGCCACAATTTTGTTACAGGTGAAGGAAAGAGCAGCCAGGAGGTGCAGACTGAGGTGAACCAGCTGAAGATGGAGGCAGAGAAGAGAAAGAAGGAAGTGGATGACCTGAAGACTGCCTTGCACCAGAAGAGAGTGGAGGCAGAGGAAAAAATAATCGAGTCACAACAACAAACTAAGGAGGTGAAAGAACTTGAGGCGGCCCTCGATGGAAGAAAGAAAGAGTTAGAAGAGAAAAACGGAGAGCTGGAGGTGATGAAGAGCGAGTTGGATGAACTGAACAAACTCCTGGAGGAGAAAAGCAGGGAGGCAGACGAGAGCATCGATAAATACTGCGGCCTGATGGTTAAAGTTCACAAACTGGAAGAGACCAATGATGCACTGACGATCCGGCTGGAGCAGCTCACTGCTAGCCTGCATGCTAACGAAGCTAACATCCCCTCCAGCAGCACTGACAGTACTCGCCGCCGGCGCTCAGGAAGGATGTCTTCCTCCAAACATCAGCAAGAGAAACTGGATGACAACACTGAGAATATGGCTCCTTCAATACCTCAAAGGTCTCCTCAGGGGTCATCGTCAGGGAAACGGGGTCACCGTGACATCAGTAATAAAGACAGCGCTCAGGAGGCCCTGCACAACCTGACAAAGAAGCTCAAAGCCAACGCAGTGATGACACCTAAACCAAGAACTGAACAGGAAGACGAGGAGTTCAGACCAGAGGGGCTTCCTGAACTGGTGCAGAGAGGTACGTGTTGGCTGGTAATCTGGGATCCAGATTAACTTTTTCATTTGGGTACACCAGCACATCATTTCAGCAAGCCTTTTGGCGCTGCAATAATACATATAGGTAATACATTTTAAGCGTTTTGTCAGTCCCCACAGGCGCCTAGACTAGGGATGTCACCATACCAGAAGTTTAGTAGTCACTAACAGTGGACTTCCATGACTCTCAATACCAATTCGATACCACAGTGAAAAATAAAACAAAAGTAAAATAATAAATCCTCTGTACTTCAACATCCACTTTTACCACTATTACTGTTGGCATACTGGATTGTGTGAGGAAGTTAAACAGTTAAACAGGTTATAATTCCCTCTCTTATCTTATATTGCTGTGAAAACATGTCCTTCAAACAACTGCATTTATTCAGTGTTCTATTATCTTGGTATAAGAGTAGTGTAATGTAGTGAGTCGTTCAGGGCTGGGGACAGATACAGGCACTGCCGCATTATTTTTCTTCATTTTGAATTACACGGTATGTGTTAAGGATGTGGTGACGCTCCAGGAGGAGTACAGGACACTGCGTGACGCACACAGAGACAGACCTGCTAAATGTCTCAAATGAAAATGTTTAGTTGCAATTGACAGACTTTTGGTCGCACTCTTGAACCCTGCCAACATCAAGAAAAAAAGGCTCTTATAGTTTATTTTCTAGTTTGAGTTTTATCAGTCTGACCTCTCATGTTAGTGGGATCAAGTGTGATTAGCTTGGAACTCCGATAGAGAAACTTTAATATTCACAAGCACCAGAGACAATGCTCGGCCCTAATTTCTTTGTCTGAAACACTGTAAGACTCTACACCCTCCAGTTTTTTTTGTTTTTAGATGTCTGCTGATCTCTGATCACGCAAAAATAATAAATCACTGAGTGGAATACTAGTTGGCAAAACAAAGCACTTAACTCACAGTTTCATTCTCCATAGCACAAAACAATGAAGTCATCATTTGCACTCAGGTTTTGCTGATATTCCTCTTGGGGAGGCCAGTCCGTTCATCATGAGGAGAACAACAGTGAAGCGCTGCAGTCCTCGACTGGCCGCCAGACAGACTGCTCTCACATCTGCATCTGATGCCAAGGTGAGCAGCAGCATCCACCTCTCCCCCCCACACACACACACACACACACACACACACACACACACACACACACACTGCAGCACTCTTGTACCATTTATCCTCAACAGCCAACAACACAAAATGAACTTACACTCGCATGTAAACAGAGATGACAAGCGCTTTCAAACAGTGAATCATGTTGTTGAGTTATACAGAAACAGACATTACACAGAGTGTTGTGAACAATGGTGAGATGAATAGGTCTAAATGTGACCAAGTGTCTTCCTGACGGTTCCATATTTGCTTCAGTCAGCTTGACAGGTCAAAAACATTTTTAGTTGTTTGTCAAGTCTGTACCTGCATTGTCGTCAGTATCGCTCTTTCTCCTTGTTTGTGTGATACTACCTACAACTGGCATTTCCCCCTATATTGGGAAAAATGTAAAATGACCCAGAGACCAAGCTGGAATATTATCAATGCTTTGTCAATGTGGGGAAAATGCTGCTTTTTCTGAGAAGTTGGATGAAGTCCAGTTTAATGGTATGTTTGTTATTGAGAATTTAGTTTTCCGTGTATATCATGTATATGAATATGATATTTGCCATAGGTGTAAGCTGCTGGAAAAGCTTGACAATGCACCTTGAAAAGTGCTTGAATTTGTATTTAGAAAAGGTTTAATAACCCCAAATGATTCTCCAGCTAAAGAGAGCATCTTTGAGGTTACCTGTCGGTATCTAAAGGAACTTTCAGAAATGACTAATGAGACTTGAAGGGTTCACGATTTACGCAAACTTTCTAGGTGAATGTGTATGTGTTAGTTTAGGTTGTCGGGCCCCTAATAGGATATCCGAACTCCTCTCAACTTTCAGTCAGTCCAGGTCAGCCTCTAACCATGTCAGGTCAGCTGAAGTGAACCAGCGGTGAATTGGAGGATGTAGAAGTTTCAGGTCAGAGAGGTCAAGAGGAAAAAAAATGTCTCCCAGTCATCTGTTAGACTGACCCCCCCCCCCCCCCCCCCAGTGCTCAACTGTGTGTCTTTACATTTAACAACCTAACTGTAAAGCAAGGAATCTCTCTGCACTTTGCATATCTTGAGAACCTTTTATCTAATCCACTTCACACTTGGTGGCCATCTTGCCGGGGAGTGCTACGTCGAATTTGGTGCGACTCGGATACGCGACACCTTTAATATTAAACTTTGAATAAACAAGCGAAGGGCACTCTCTGCAAAAGCGGAGTGTGTGAAATGCTGGACAACCAAACTTTTCTTCGCTTCCCTGGAGTCAACGAGTGATGAGTGGATAGCCTAAGGAACCGCCACTCTGCAATTGCAACTCAAATCATGTAAGTTTTTGCCATATTAACTTATAACTTTACCACTGGCAAAATACCTCCACTCATTACGCACGTAAATGCTTTTTTTTTAACAACGGTTATGTCAAAGCAAGCGGCTAATATGCCCATTTGGAAATGAATACATCTGCTAAGTGTATTTCACTGGTGTTTCTGACCGCGAGTAGCTGCACTTGGGTGTGTCTTTTTTTTCCCCCCGTGAACCAGACTGTATTTCACTGGTGTTTCTAAGTATCTGCGACTTGGGTGTGGGACACAGTTGCGTCATGGCAGGTGTAAGGAAGCGCAGTGTTGAGTGTGAAGTTGTTGCAAGCAGCAGCGCCACAGGTCAAGCATTTGGCCTGCTCTGAACAGGCATGTTTTCCACAGCAACTGCACAGGCATGTTAAATTCAATTCCTCTTTCACTCTCTTCATCTTGTCATCTGTCTTATCTTGCTCTTCCCCCAGAGTCCCTCAGCAGACGGCTCCAACAGGAAGTGTGTCTCACCAAGTGGTGAGGAGACACCTGAGCAGGAGAGACAACAAGACAACTGTCATGTCCAGTAGATTGATGTTCACACACACATACAGTCGCTGATTTGTAAAAATATACACATGCACACGCTTACAAAATATCACAAAATATTAACACTCCACTTTTTACGTTGCAACATTCATTGAATGTTAAAGACACATTTATTTTAAAAATTAACACTTAAAATGCACTTTCTCTTTTTTGAGGGGGGTGGGAGGCTGTGTGTGTGTGTGTGTGTGTGCACTACTTGGATTTGCTTCCTGTTAGATCAATTTCTTGCTGTCCTGTCCTTTCTAAAGTCCTGATTTTCTTCATAGCACTATTTTTCATTATGCTCTGTTTTTAGATATAAGATATGTATTTTCCTGTGTTTTTAGAACGAATGAAACCAAGTTGTTTTTGATGCCTCTGAATGTAAACCAATCAGGTTTTTCCTTCCTCTTCCTTGTGACTTCACTTTGTAACAGTTTGTCTTTACCACTGACTCGCTGGTTGGGCTTTATTTTCTTTTGTACTGTTCTTCATGTGCGTGAGTGATGTGTTGAACTTTGTACATAGTAGATGATATATAACAGCTATGCGTCAGCCATCTATTAGTCCTGTAACATACTGTATGAAATGATGGCTAATGGCAGCTATACGATTTTGTAGATTTTCTGCTCTGTTTCATATCTTCTAGTTTACTAATCTTTACAGGAAATGATGTATTTTATAAGTTTCTGTTTTTTATGTCGGTGTAGTTAAATGTTACTGATCATTGTAAATAGTTAACCATGCCAAATAGATCATTGCTCCTTTTTTATACTAAACCATAACTGCTTCATAGCTTGTGTGGTCTCTTTGTTGCATGCACATGTATGTCTCATCTATGCTGCTGTTATTTGATAACTAAAAGCAAAGATTACAGGAAGCACGTTAACATACAGTATGCACACAAGCAGTAGCGCAAGCACACAGTACACTCTGCCACCACAGGGTGGAGAACCTGAGCCATGTGGAGAAAAGATGTTGACTTGGAGTGAGACTGTCAGTGCAGTATGTGGTTCCTCAGGACAGAAACTAGAAAATGGCTGTAAATTGAATTAATTTCCCTCCGGGGATTAATAAAGGTTCATCTTATCTTATCTTATCTTAAAAGTAAAAAGCTTGAATTCAGCTCAAGCAACCGTATATAATGCATGAAAGAAATGTTAAATTTTGATTATTTTTCAGAATGCCAACTTGTCTTCGAAATGTCTTTAATAGAAACCTGTCTGCTCCACAGATGATGTTTATAATAATACTGCAGGGTGTCCGTTTGGCTTTTATTGATAAAGTACATTTTGTTCATGTAGCATGAAGCTCAGTGGCAATACATTTCTATTAGTGGATGATGAAGTGAAAAGCATTTTTGAAAGGATTCACTTCCAATGGAGAAAAAACAACCTTAATTTAATGTCGATACTGCACTCTTCCTGTACCCCCTGAAATGTTTTGCTGTAAACTGACAAATGTATTGTTTAATTAGTTCAGATCAATCAGATTTTGAATTGAGTTAAAATATAAGTCAGTCCATCTTTGCTTACCTCATGCCCTGCAGGACATTGGGCCAAAACCCTCCAGTCCACATTAATATGTGGTAAAAGTTCACTAAATGATGTTGGTGAGGAAACACCAGCTGCTCTCAGCCTTTTCAATAATGACATAAAATCCTCATTCAGACACGAGATTTAAAAGCAGGAAGTGTGTTGTGTAATGTTACGAGACGACTGGGAAGCGAACTGATTTCCTCATGATGGAGTGAGGTGCTCATACAGTGATTTTGTTTGGCTTTAATAGATTTGTCTCAGCTCATGTTTTCAGAAACAACTTGTAGTTACTGTTTCGCTGTAAAATGCCAACATTTACGGCTGGTGGATAGTGATTGTATTTCATCTACTGATCTCAACAAGACTGCCGGGTCACAAACTTCCTCATTTTACAGCTAAACTGTATTTGAGGAGAAATAGTCATTACAGTAACAGAATATTGATTCATATTTGATCAGCGCCCCCTAATTTGATCAGAGTTTGAGTGATTGATAGCTGCTCAGAGACGGCAGGCTCCAGCTCAGCTCTGATTGGTTGTTTTCTGCTGATCTGTGAAATCTTGCAGATGCCATTAGGAGCACTGGAGGACACAGAGGAACATGATTCTAGATTATTCAGATTACTTGTTTCATGCCCAACTGTCAGGATATAGAGACCATTTTAGAAGAATATACACCGGCCATATAATTAAGTACACTTGTTCAATTGCTTGTTAACACAAATGGCTAATCAGCCAATCACATGACCGCAACTCAGTGCATTTAGGCATGTAGACGTGGTCAAGACAACTTGCTGAAGTTCAAACCAAAATCTCTGAGGAATGTTTCCAACACCTTGTTGAAAGTACGCCACAAAGAATTAAGGCAGTTCTGAAGGCAAAAGGGGATCCAACTGTTTACTAGTAAGGTGTACCTAATTACGTGGTCGGTGAATGTGCAATTTTTTAAATTATATTTGCTCCATTTCTACCTACTGCAGCTTTAAAGTGATCAGACTGGTCTGAGGACTGCAGCATCAGCTACAACTACTGTACTTAGATTAAGCCCCACTGTTCACCTATAGAGGCACTTTCAGCGTCTGAAATTGAATTGCAGGTGATGCATTTGAAATGGCAAAAAAACAATTATACAACTGAATGGAAAAACTGTAACACAACACTATCTATGATGTGGTCATAACTCCCTTTTCTAATAGACCCACATGTTTACTCACTGCACAGGGTGACCTTTTGTTGACTAATGTCTATATATCCAATTCATGATTGCATTTTAAAGACAAAACCGATGTACGCTCTTCTTTCAGATATTCACCTTTTAATTTAAAGCAGCTTATTGCACGTCAGTCTACAACTATATGTCATGAAGTGTCCTTCATGCTGACTGACAATACAAACACGGGGGCTGTCGCTAAAATGTCAGAAATGATTAGTGAGATTTCTCTAGGTGAACCTTTACGATGCATCTGAGGAACACTGCTATGATCAATAACATTGATCTTCTCCTCTGGTGCATAGATGTTAGCATTAGAGGTATTGATTTGTGCCGACCTTTTGACCTCTTGGTCCTCTGAGGCCGTGTAAGGACACATTAAGATGGTACACAATAGATGTTCGTCAGTGTCTTGTTGGAGCATCACAGAGGTTTTTACGTTCACCTGGTTTGTTCATTCACTCTGATGTATTCCTGTCTCTTTGCTGCCTGGCAGTGGGTGAGGGGGCAGCGGGGCATGCTGGGTTATGGGAACGGAGGGGAGACGACACGGTCACACACCTCAGAGCGGATCCTGTCCTGCTCTGATGGCTCTGACTGGAGCTGTTAGTTAGCGGAAGCTGCAGTGCCAGAACCAACTCTGGACGAGGACACGGGAAATGAGGAGATGGGTCCGCTGAGCTGTGTTATCACTGGCACTCAGACAGGAGAGTGTGTGTTTGTGTATGCATGTGTGTGTGTGTCTGTCTTTGAAACTGACGGACTGACGGACTGACTGTCGATCCCCCTGCTGTATGCATGATTTGTCCCATTCTTCACCAGGCAACACTGTGTAAGCAGCAGTTCTCAGGGACAGAGGAGAGTTGCCGACAGGAAGTGTCGACCAGTTTGTATGAACAGGACGGAGAGGAAGCGACAGAAAGAAGAGTTTAACTGATGGTAGTGCATTTAAGTTTCTTTAAAAACCAAGTTATGTAATCCGCAATGTTAAAATATAATACGCAGATTGCTTTTTTTTGTGGGGTTGAGGCAAAAATTAGGCTCATGGGTACCACTTTCAAATCACCTTACATTTTATATATTTGTAGCCATTGGCTTCAAATCATGTATTGATTGATTATATGATTCACGATCATTATCACGATTATTATCAACAAGTTGTTCATCAGGCAGACAGTTTGACTAGCAAAGAGGATTTTTATTGATCTATAGATCATTTATAAAATATGTATTACTCATGAAGTAGTTATTCAGTCATTAGTTAGAGCCTATACATCCTTTACAAAGGGTGACATATTATTTAAACATGGTACCAAAACATGCTCTGTATAATGCAGGGAGGAAACTGAGCAGACATTGAAACAAGACTTCTACTGTAAGATCAACAACTTTTCTCAATTTCCTAAATGGGCTCAAAATCACCCTACAGACCCTACTGATTGATCTACATGTCTTATAGCTTGAAAGGTTGCAATATGCAGGAATTTCTTAAACAATGTCACTGATGCAGAATACCCCTGTCTGTATTTTCCTTTTACCTATTTTGCTGTATTTGGGACATTTCTGAGTGTCAGCAAACAGCCTTTAAACCCCATGTGGGGTGTAACCCCCAAGCCAATAACAGCATTCAGGCTGTGCAGCACATTCAGGTGGTCAAATACCACCACTTTTTCCCCCTTTAGCTCTGTTTTTATACATAGTGGCTGTATTTGACGGATGAGAGCGGGTTTGTTACATCACTGTGAGTTTCCCTGTTCCTCTGTCCCTCATCTGCTGTGTACAGATGTGTCAGTTTGAGTTTGACCGACAGCAGCGCTGTGCCGTATCGTACAGGATGAAATGTGCCCTTTGGCTGCATTCATTCAAATTACAGCTATGTGGCACCTTCTAGCAGGGTTGTGTGGAGTTAGTTGTGAGTTTATTTGTGTTTTAGAATGTAACCACAGTGAAACTATCTGAAAATAATGTTTTATTCATTTGATTTGCTGCTTTGTTCTTACCAACGCCGCTCTCTCTCTTTAGTCACTCTATAGGTTACTCGACTATTGCTGCTCTCTCTCTCTCTCTCTCTCCCCCTCACTTGCTAGTTTAGTTGAGGAGGAGGCAGCCATCTTTGTATGCCTTGTGTTTACAAACAGCAACTGACAACCGCAACATATTAAACCTTATATACAAATTTTGTGCACAATATTTCATATTACTGCTGACGTCCTGCCTTCATTCCTACCATCATTTCACCTGGCACAGTTGTGACTTGAAAGAAGCACTCAATCAGTTTAGTCAGCATTTCTATAAGGTTGGAGAGCTTATGATGAGAGACAGACTTTATATCCCCAATTTGAGTTAAGCTCCAAAATCTTCCATAATGCAACTTGAAAGTGTCTTTTGTTAAAACCTCCCTACCTGGTTAACTCTTTCAAACTCGATGCAACCAGTTTGTAATGCAGGCTTTCTCTTAATATGTGTGGTCTCCAAGCCCAAACTAGGATAACTCATGTTAAGCCATTTTCTTGACAAAGGTCCTCCATTGTCATAGAAAACTTCATATAACAGGCTGAGTAGTACTCTTAGTGACTGGTAAATAAAAAAAAAAAAAAAAAAATGGTAGAGTGTCCCTTTAAAGCACAACACTTCATCACATATAAGCCCAACAAAATTTTGAATGTAGGTCTGCTTGGAAAGGCCTAACAATGAGTTTTACGGCACCCCTTTCCCAGACCTCGCTCCTGCCCGGGTTAATGAGTTCTCACTGTACTGTGTCAACTGGGGCGTCGGGGGCCTACGGCAATGTTGACGCCTTTGCCTCACTTTTTGTTATCAGCATTCATAACCATACAACCTTTATGATTAAATTGTTAACCAAAGCACAAAGTTCTTCATGGATGTAGACTCATAATTTTGTTCTCAAAGTACACCAGATTGATGCATTAAACTTTAAAATGCTCAACATTTTCCTCTGAGAGAATGTGAGAGTGTGCCCCTGGACCCCTCTATAGAGTCTGAGACCAACTACAGTCTCTCAAAATCCTGTGGGAAACACTGTATTAGCTGCCCCCCACTTCAAAGCTCTGTTTGTGGTCTTTTTGGTTTTACTAGGTCTGTGTGTGAAACATCATCAGTTTTTACAACCACACCGACACCTGGCATCTGCAGCAGGTTAAATGAAGCATATGTCCTGCTGAGCTGGTGGGAAAAGACGACTGTGTGGCTCATTTTGTGCTTTCTGTGTATCTTGCTCCTCTCAGGGGCGACATGCCAACAGTGAGTCTCTAGTAAGGCTGGAAACCAATGGAGAACAGGGAGAGAATATGAGAAAGGATCTCTGATTGATTGATTGAAGATTTGATAAATAACCACACTGAGGAAGAATTCTTACAAATCCATATTCTTGAAAACCTGCCTGACCATGTTGGCTTGACTTCACTCTGAAGCTACAGCATGTCTGACCCTCACAGCCTCTCTGCATTCACCACCTCCTCTTGGTTGCAGATATAATGTTCAATTACACATAGAGAACGAACTATTTTTAACAACCAGTGTCCCCAGGCTTTTTTTTAGAGCACCTTTCTAGCAAAGAATGGCTTCCACATGCACAGAGCTAAAAATAGAAACCATTAGAATAAAAGCAACATAAAAGCCTTCTGGACGCTTCAGTTCATCAGACTTCTGTAGTTATAATGTTTTCAAACATTAACCTCCCTCAGGGAAATTACTTTGAAAGACTTGTAGTGCAAATATTGAGCTGTGGCAAAAAGACAAAAGAAGATAAATACCAGTGCTCCCTGCTCCATGAAGCTGCTTGGGAGCTTTCTGTAAATTTTAACTATTCTAATAGATGGGCAAAAATTATGGATAGCATGAATTTCATAAACTGTTGAATCCAATATCTTGGTGTGGCAGGAGGGTGGACGAGGGGTCAGTGAGGTTGTCCCACAGGTCATGCTTGTCCTTGGCTGCTGAGACTTATTTATTTGTGGTTCAAAAAGCAAAATTACATCACCAGCAATATGTCTTATCAAGTACATCTGTGTCTCCTTCAAAATGACTGACTGGGTACCCCAACCCCCCTGATAGTGTGTGATATTTTGAATTAAGAACCATGGCAAACATGCTATCTATCTATTATATTTTAGCCATTTAAACTGCATAGAGTGCTTTTGATAACTGGTCAAACCCAGTCGATCACTATACTCATCCCAGTCGGTCACTATTCTGTACAAGGACTACTGACTGGGGTCCACGGGGACCCAGGAATAAATAAAAAAAAATCACAGCAAAATATTAACATTTCTCCTCAAAACATAGCATTTATATAATTTATGTCATCTGAAGAAAAATAGATTATTATTATTTCAGGAAAGTTACAGTTTATGAGGGCCTATTGTCCTACCGGTTTTTGTAAGTTTAGTTTAGTAGATTAGTTTAGTAGATTACCTTATTTTTTTCTCAGATGTATTATTTAGAATTTATGTAAGTTAATTAATGGCAGTTGTACACTGTATACAGTGCAGGTACATGTTGTGTTCTGCTCCTTGATTCAGATCTGGAGCTATATGGTGTGGCGCATCTTGCTTGCTTGGCCCACTCTGGTATACTAATACTAACTATGATGATGGCACAGAACTCATCCACAGAGACAATGACACTGTATCGTGTTACGTTGCGTCATTTAAACAAACCATGTACCTATCAGCAGTGTGCCCGATGGATGGATGGACACTATGTATTCATAGTTTGAACCTATGTGTACTTTTCAAATGAATATAGTAACATAACTTTTGGCCAATTTTGACCGTGGTGAGATATAACAAAGAGTATACAGTACCTCTGGGGTCTGCAGAGACTCCAGTAGGAGTAGGAGGAGCCCTCATCGCAGCAGGATGAAGGCTAAGGGAATGGCCTGAGACAGTCCTACATCATCAGCATACCCAATGTCCAAGTTGGGTACGATCCAAGTCCAACAAGGAATCTCTCTGGGTTTTTCTTTAACCACCTGCTTCATATCTGGAGGGAAGTTTGTTAACATCGTAACTGGCAGAAGGTTAAAATCTCCACAGAGCACTGGACCTATGTGAGGGGAGACCGATCTGATCGTATCCAGTGTGTTGATGAGATAGTCGCCTGTCTTCTGCAGCAGTGCTTTCGCATTTGCACAAGGAGAATGGTTAAGTGTCCCCACAACCAACGTAGACACAGGGCTGAGAAGAGAAATCAAAAGCCTTTTGCTTGATTTCTGTCGACATGTATACAGAAGCATGCACCTTTCTTGAATTTTGATTTATTTATGTCTTACTGCAACAAGCTACTGTTTTTTTACTTTACTTTTTACCACTGCAGTTCAAAACCTTCAGACCTGTTTTAAAGTAGTAGTTTAACATTTTAGGAAATTTTCTTTCTTGCAGAGAGTTAGATTAGAATACCACTTTGTAAATATGAAGCTACAACCAGCAGCTAGTGAGCGAGCCTGGCTCTGTCTGAAGTTAAAATAGCAATCTTGAAGATTTTCAATTAAATAAATATCTATTAAGTCACTATCTAGTGGTGACTGAGCCTGTATGACCCACTGATGAAAGTAATATATATTTGCAGTATTACAAACTGGGTGTCTGTGGTGACATTCCTGAAAAAAAATCATGTATTACAGTTTTTCACGTTATATTGCATTTGTTTATTCTGTACAAGCAAGTGTAAAAAGGACACTTAGTTTAGGATTTAAAGTTTTACGTGTGCCAACCTTGGCTGGCTAGATGGGCTCTTACAATGGAGGAAATATGATGGTGAAATGAGTCCCTGTACTGTATCTGTCTGACTGTGTGCTGTTGATTCTGGTCTGTACTTCCTGCTTTGATAACTTTACCTCATGCATCATAAGACCTGCTACCACCGGCCAGTCACACTCATCAGTCCACGCTTTCATCCAGGAAGTTCAAACACTAATAATTCCTCAGTGGTTCACTGGCTGTGAACTGTGTGAGAGAAGATACTGATTAATGTGTTTCCAAACATCTAATTAAGTCGAGTTATGTCCAGCAGTGGTGAGAGTGAGTTGATCATTGCATGGGAGACACTTTAAAGCCCTGAAAACTGGAATAATGTTACAGAATATTTCTGTATAACTTCACATATTCATGACTAAATATGAACACGCAGCGTTAATGTTATTATTTAAGAATTTAACACTCAGAAAGTCAGTTTATCTGCTTCATCAGGACTGTTTGGGTTGATTAGATTTGATTGACAGTCATATTTTAATTCAGAAGTTGTGCACAGTAGAGTGCAATGATTATTCAATGAATTGATAGTCAACTATTAAATTAATCACAAACTATTTTGGTAATCAATTAATCAGTTTGAGTAAGTTTTTCAGAAAAATAGTCAGTATTCCAGTACTAGTACTGAAATGTTAATATTTTTTGTTAATCAGCAATGCAAATAATCATTACTTGCAGCCTTAGTGCACAGAAGTGCGTCACCTTTTTCCTGCAGAGCACGGAGAAAAAATAAATACAGAAAGCTTTCATGTGAAATATTTCTTTACAGTATTGTAAATTGGAACCACTAAAAAGTGTGCCGTAAGAGGCACTAGCACATCCTGTTTGCAATGTACCCATGGAAGTAAGGTTCAGAGGGTTTGGAGGTTATGAGGAGCAATTTTTTCTATGATTTCTAAGCAGATTTTTCAATGTGTATTCATGATGGATATCAGGGATAATAATATCATCGAAAGTGTAAATTCATACTGAATCTAAAAATATATGTATCGTCTGTGTGTTCAGATTTGATTTGATTGATTTTGACTGATTTTGATTTGGCTTCTAATCCACCAGTGGACAGAATAGAAGAAGTGGAGGATGTGATGAGGATAAGTTAGAGAAAATAGAGAAAGGTTTTCAGGGATTAGTTTCAGTCGGGCAAGTTGTAATTGTTCTTTTGTGTCAGCTAGAACTGGCCATGTTTCATGCACTCGATGACACTGAGCACGGAAAAGCTGATCAGTCATCACTTTTTTCAGGTGTTTTTCAATGAAGGTAAAAACCACCTCAAGAGCTAAAAGCTATAAAAACATTTTTTTTTTTCACAATAGAGGAAGTTTTACCAAATTTTGCATTTTCTATACAACTTAACTTAAAGTGTTACTTGTGTGAATAAAAATATGTGACTGGATACTGCTTTTCAGTCTGGTGTTACTGTAACTTCTAATCACAGTTGTACGTAGTGCGGTATTTGAGTGAATTAAGAACGTTTAATATCACTGCTGAAGTATGATGCCATTTAACAACCATCCATCTACAACCGCTTGTCCCGTCTATTGGGTGAAGGCGGGGCACACCCTGGACAGGTTGCCAGTCCATCGCTGGGTTGACACACAGACAACCATTAATGCTCACATTCACACCTACAGGTAATTTAGAGTACAACCCCGAGCTGGCTTCGAGCTTGCAACCTTCTTGCTGTGAAGTGCCATTTAACAATCACTAAGTTTAAACATTTCTTTGTAATCAAGATGGAAGCACTTATGCTCTATCTTCTACTGTTGTTTGGGAATGTCTGAGGATAGCAGCACTTACTGACTACCTGATTATATGATGTATATTCTTCGTCTGGATACACAGAACCAACAGCAAAAGGACTTAATGATAAGACACCAAACAAAACAAATCAGAAGAAATCTGATATATTTTCAAGTCAGATATCGTACAAAAATCTTTGTTACATAGTGTTTGGATTAGCTCTACCAACATTATTATTATTATTATTATTATTATTATTATTATTATTATTACAATGTGTTCTCCCAGACTCACATCAGTGTAGAAACACTCTACATACATTTTAGAAAAATACAGTTTTCATCATCATAAAAAGCATTAACATTTTCTTGCACAGTAGCAGATAATGAAAACGTCTTAGAGTTAGTTTTATTTTAGCACAGCTAAAAACAATAATTTTGTAACAATGTTGTATGTTTGCTAACGAGAAGAAGGCAAAGGCAGACCAACCAGCTAGTGCACAGTGTAACGCTACGACTGTTTTCATTCAGTGTTATAGCTATAGTCTGATATGGTAAAAGTCAAAACATCTATGGGACTTCACCCTTTCTCAGTTCAATTAAGGCATCCAGTGGGCTCCTTAAAGACTCGCTAGAACGTCCAATAGAGGTAAAAGAATCGTTTCTCACAGATACAGGTCAGTTAGGACTGGAAAGGTCAAACTGAAGTTGCAGTTGATTCCAGTGGCAAAGTTTCTGATTCTTTGGGATTGTTCCTTTCTGTTCTCAATGTATTACTGGAGCCACGTAGAACTACAAGCTGCACCAAAGACTTATTTCTAGTTTTCTTTGTCATTACATTCGATATATCAAATCAAAACCCTCTCTGTAAATTCTTTACATGAATCATTTAGTTGTCAACCTCATCTGGCCGTCAGATATAAAATGGTTTCACACTCCTCGGGTATGTGGGTAATAATCTAAGGGTTAGATTCTCTTGGATTGTGAGAGTAAAGAGAAAAGTTTACGTGTTAAACCATGTAGTTGTCCTTAATGCCACATAACAACTAAATCAAAGCCTTCTGATTGGATGGACTGGATAGCATGTTGTTACGTTCAGAGGCTGTTAAATCAAAGTGCATTTTCAACGGCAGGCGTACACATGGAAGAAAACCCTCATTGTGTGTGTGTGTGTGTGTGTGTGTGTTTGTGTGTGTGTTCTTGTACAGCTATCTTTGTGAAGACCAGTTTGAGTTTTATGCCTTTAGATTGAAGACATTTTTGGGAAGTGAGGACATTTTAGCTGGTCCTCACCTTCAGACAGACCTTCAAAAGCTTTTTTGTGGGTTCAAACTTGGTTTTAAGGTCCAGATTAAAATTAGGTTTAGGTTAGAGTTAGGATAAGGCTTGGGGTCAGGCATTTATTTATGATGGTTAAGGTTAGGGTAAGGGGCTAGGGAATACATTATGTTAGTGAGTGTCCTCTCAAACCTCTTTACACTGTCACATTGTGGGGACTCGCCTTCCAAATGGGGACAAAATGCATGTCCCCATAATGTAAAGCATTATATTTTCGGGTAGACTTGCTTTTGGGTTATTGTAAGGTTAAGGTTAGGATTAGGATTAAGCAAGTAGCAGGTACAGTTAGGGTTAGGTTAAGTCTCCATGTAATATAATGTATGTAAGTCAGTGTAATGAGTGCATGTGTGAAAGCTAGGCATTACAGCTGAATTGATTCTGTGCAAATCCATAAATCTGTGGATCACCCATCAACAATGTAAACACAAATTATTTGATTTTTCCACTCTTAAACATGTCCACAGTAAACTGATAAAAGTAGAGATACAGTATTCTCCGGGACACCAGAGGTATGACAGCTGACAATGACAGATAGAGATCAGATACATTTCCTTGTAATTCAAGAGTTGTTTCAGAGAAATGCTGTATATCATAACCACACATTGGTAGGCACTTGGGAGAACTTTGCCATTCAGGGCATTCTTCAAGAAAGGGTTTTTTATAACTCAAAGCATGAGCTTTCCTAAACCTAACTACGTAGGTTTGTTGCCTAAAGCTTGGGTGATTTCAGTGAGAAAGTCCTGAAGGCAAATTTCTCCCATGTGCCCTTGGTAGCACCACTCAGAGAAGGACTTCACTGTGTTATATTAGCAGTTTTGGATTGGTCAGCAGCAAGTCAACTGAAACTTTTGCTGGAACAGCAATAACAACACTATAGTTTCCCAGAATGGACCTTCTTCATGGCAGACATTTTGACTTGTCATCGCGCAGGTGAAACAAATTGTCTATGGCTTAGTTTCATTAAGTGACCCAGTAAGTCATGACAGCGATCCAGCATGCACAATATCAAGGGTCCTAGAACTAGCTCACCTAAATATAATGCAGTCCTTATTAATGTTAGCAATTACAGCTGCGCTTTTCCTGTAACGACATATGAACATGTCTGCTGTGAAAGAGGTCTATATGTGAACATTTTCTGCTTCCAGCCACAAAAATACATAAAACAGTCTTCTTACTTAAATCACTGAGCCATATGAATGATATTATAGGAAACACAAAGTACTGGATGAATATGGCCACATGTGGATACAGACCAGTAAAACATCATGAGTGTGAGCAACTGATTTAGTTTTGTTGGACTGGATAAACACCAACAGCACTGGGCTCATAAAACATCACTTTCCTCAGTTGAACTTGTTACTGATAAGATATGAATAATGAACACTTGTTAAATCAGTTGTCCACCTCACAGTGTGTCATTCATGGTCTTGGTTTGGCAAAGTAAAGAGTTTAAGGCACAACAATGGTTTGACAAATCTCCTCATATATAGACATTCAGTACTGTAATATCTGTAAAAACTACATCCAGAATCAGAGAGACTTTAACCACATCCAAGGATGTGGTTCAAAGTGGTTATACTTTGCAATTACTGAATAAAAAAACACAACTATGAAAAATAATGGTTTATGCTTGTTGGTAAATGCAGCAGCTATTTAAGAAAAATATATTGTAAAATTTCTAGAGGAAAAATATGCTAAAAGTAAATGAAAGCAATGCATGTAAGCTATGTGTAACAGTACTGGTTTTTAGTTTGAAGTTGGTAATGATTATAAACCACTATAAAATGGTCATAGTGAAGCCAGCAAACAAGCTTTAGCTTCCAAAATATATTCAGTTGATTCACCCAATTCACAGCAGTGGAAGTTACAGACAGAAAGAGTTTAAACTACACACGCCGATTTTTACTTTCATATATCAGTTTTGGTTCAGAACTGCAAATACGTCACTCTTGTGAGTTAACAAGTCTTTTGGAAGTCAGATAAATATGGCTCTAATATGAGCTCAATCCAGAGATTCTCTTACTCAGTTTGTAGTTTCATCAACATCATAATACTTCATCTTTGTAGTTCAATACCCTTTACATTCTGCAGTCGGCACAAAATGTGCCTCCCCCCGTCAGAAGCCTCCATATTTGTAGTTTATCACTTTCTCTAGCTTTTACAATTCTGATTTCATCACATCCCACCATGTAAGTAACATCCCTTACATGCCATTTATTGTTTTAGTTAACATCCTACTGTGTCAGTGTCATTATGCATTCAGCAATGTCCCTCTTAAAAACAGAGTAGAGGGGTAAAGCCATGCACCGCCCATGGTTTGATCCCATCCAGGGACCTTTGTTGCATGTCATACCTGTCCCTGTGAAAGAAGGAGCCAAAACAACAAACAAATTATTCAGAAGTTGCAAAGCTTTGTAGTCAAATATATCCTTAGCTGTTGAATATAAAATACAGTACTGCATTTTGTATTGTGTTGTATAGTGCTGCAAACACAGACAGGCACCATGGACATACTAGCTCACCAAATACCGTTATTTTATGTCGACAGTATGCTGGAAATGTTCATTTTTTTTGGCCTTTAGAGAGGGGTTATCAGATCCCAAATCTTCATCAATGGGTAACTTTTCTGTATTCCAAAATCTGATAGATGTAGTTGACACCCAGTAAATGTAGTTTTCAACAAGAAAAACTCTGTTCTGCATGTTCCTCTTCTTTCTC
The DNA here is from genome assembly GCA_947000775.1 of Pterois miles. Lineage (NCBI taxonomy): Eukaryota > Metazoa > Chordata > Actinopteri > Perciformes > Scorpaenidae > Pterois > Pterois miles. Next base: position 1,369,757 of record CAMQGK010000463.1, on the reverse strand, counting down.
TTTTTTCACTGGTGGGATGAGGTGAAAAGTGTCCCGTTATAAAAGATCCACTGAAGTGTCCTTGATCAAGGTCTACATCCCTGCAGAGGGGTAACAATGTCCCTGCTGGGGTCACAAAGTACCATATTGTCATTATTACTTGCTTTGCGTATAGAAAGCACTTCATTCTCAGCACCAATGCCACCACTGATGACTGATGGAAAGGTCTTGAAAGGTGCTGACTGTCCTCTTTCTACTTGAGGTGTTCAATGACTGAGATGTCTCCCCTCTCTGGGTCCAAGCCGTTCATGTACAAACCGCCGTTTCTAGCCAGCGGCGTCGTCAGGCCCTGCAGCCCGGCCTCCCTCTCGTTCCTGTCCCGTTCATCGTTGAAACTGACTGATGCAGTCCTCTTGGGCGGAGCGAGCTCAGGGCCGGGGCTGAATCCCAGTTCAGAGGACAGTTTGCGTTTAATTGAGGCAGCGCGCTGAAACTTATCGTAGATCTCGACGCTAACACGTCGCCGTGTTTCTTTGAATTCTGCTGAGACGTTAGCCGTCCACTCTGCAGCATGAGCTCGAATCTCTCCTACCTGTAAGGACAGAGACAGAGTGAAGTAAGTAGAGAGTCATTAGGGATAAACATGGACGGCAGGATGGATTCAGTTGTTTGCACTGTTGAGCAAACAATTCTTGTTTGAATGACAATGAGATAGGGAGAAATGAAGATGAGGAAAAATAAAGTAGAAAGGGACATGTGCATTTAGAAATAACCTTCAAAGGATCTTTTTGGTGGTTTTGTATGAAGGCTATTAACAACAGAGCTGTGCATTACTGCAGAACCAGACACCTTCTGGGCAACTATTGGTTTCCACTCAGTTTAGTATAATATGAAAATCATCATACAGAGGCTTTGTTGAAATTTCCCATTATAGTGAACAGGATTTTTTTGACAAAATTACTGTATATTACTTTCATAATGCAGTTTCATTCAAAACTGTGACTGCTCTGAAAATGTGGCTGCTGGACACTCAGACATGACTTCACATTTTTTCTTTTAAGAGGTCCAAGTGATTTTTCTTATTTTATTTTTTGTCCTTTTTTGATAAACACAATGGTTATATATATAAATCAATGATATGGTCATTTAGTGATCTACCATAAACATGGTCATTTAGAAAGTCAGTATTCTTTGCACACTTGTGTGTTTTGTGTGCAGAGCGAGAGAGAAACTGGGAGTGATGATGTCACTGACCAGGAAGTCAACTCAATTACATTAAAACAACACATGTGCAACTACACAGGTGTATTAATCAGCCATGGAAAATGTGAAACACACGCACACATTGCTGAGTACTATAATACTGGTATGTAGATTATGTGTGAGGAGATCCGAATGCTTCAGCAGACGTTCATTATGTCACTTTTTTTTTCCATCTGACTTCCAAAATTGACATATTTGATTACTAAAAATGAAGTCTAATTTTAGATAAATTTGTGAAAAAAAAGGAAATATAGGGAAACACAGACATTGCATTACTGTCTTTACATCTCAGCTGTCTATTTTCAGAAAACCACCAGAATCTGATATGAATAGACTTTTATGCAATATACCAACTGTGACTCAAGGCCATGAAATGCCTCATTAAAAATGGAGCAAAACACTGTTTCACAGTGTCATTATTGATTGATTTTGCCTCTGACATTTCCAAGTACAAGTAACATCAGAGTTAAGTCACCACACTGAGAGCAAACTGTATGTTCTGTTCGGTACTTTTCCTGAACACAACATAATGACACTTAATGGCTTGACAACCCAGTTTCTACTAATGAATACACCCAGGTTTTCCAGTGTTGCTTCTGCTTTCATTCTCAAATTATATACTGTAAGTAAATCTATTTCTCTCAACATAAAAAAAAGGGTAGGTTGACAAAACACTGACATACAAGCATGGAGGCAAAAAAAAAAAAAAAAAAAAGACAAGGCAGACTGATGCACAGAAAGGAGGAGGAGGAGCAAAAAAACTGCCTTAAGGGGACACTAACAAGCTTCAGCTTTGTCCTAATATCTCATTAAAAGGGGACTGGAGCCGTTTTGTTATCACTTCACAACCACAAAGGGCTGTGTGCACACCACACTTCAAATACTTGATTACATCACACTAATGATAACAACATACACACTTTTACAGGCGGGTAAGATTATGACGTATCACAGCAGGACTTCAGCATGGGAACCCATGGGGAGCATTCGCACACACACAAGCCCCCCCCCCCCCCCCACACACACACACACAAACCAGTGTAATTATGTTTAACTAATGGGTACACCATGTCATGTCAGCATGTTCTTGTTAAAGATACAAATCTTGTTCCCTGAAACACTTCAATGAGAATATGTTTGTTAGTTAATGGTCGGGTCTGAAATGCTGAGAAACCAGGAAGAATACACTAGATTTAAAAAAATGATCCAACTGAATAAACCATCCCAGTGTTGTCAACTCTTTTCCAATGAAAGGAGCTAGCAGCGCTAACTTCAAAAGTTCCTAAATCTAGTGAGAAAGTCGCCATGTGGCAACACTGACAGTCTGACTCCCTCCAAAGCTGCTCCCCAAAATTATCATCATGAACGTAAACAACAAACACGGCTATCGCAAAGATGCCCCATAACAAAGATGACACATTTCAAGCTCCTTTCTCCTAAGTGGGCGTAATCATGGCGGTTATACCTGCAAACGTTAGTTGCCAGATCTTGCGAGAGTGTGTAGCTGAGACACAGAAAGGTCTTAAACAAAGATTTGTCTTTCTGAAAAATTGAATTTTAGTGTCAGAATGTACAGAAGATATGTGGCTTATGAAAAATTGGCTCCAGTATTTACTTCGGTGACTAAGGTGCTCATAATCTGTGATGACGTTCACCTCTCCCATTAGAGTTAATGAACTCAGGACCTGCCGTTAGCCTCCTAAAGGGGTGAAGCAGTGTTGAAAACTGACTCTTAGTGCACCGTCTTTCTGAACCGTCTCTGGCTATTGTTTGTACACACAGCTGTCAAGCTTGCAGCTTGTGGAAGACTCCAGTGAGACAGCCTTTTAAATCGTTTCATTGAAACAATTTAACATGCTTATTACTGTCCTCTGACATCTACAGATTTTGGAGTTTTTTCTTTATTTTTGTCAAAGCATTTGATTTATTGATTGTGAAGCTGTAAAGAGAAATTCAACTAGTATTACAGAATATCTGAAGACCACTACCAACCGTAGCTTTAAGAACAGGCTACAGTGTATGACCAAATCTTTATTCACACTCACCATCACTAAAACACAAACTGTAATTTAATAACAACAAAGCTTATTGTCTATATCATTCTCCAGGGCTCCTGTGAAAAGCCCCAGATGTTCCTCTTTTGGAAACAACCAAATGTATTTGCATGACCGGTGTTATATTTAGAGCACACACTGTTCAATTCATTACATTTTCTGATAAGGATATCATCACACATTGTCTAAATAACCTCTCTTTCTCTCTGGAGATGCTCACCATAATGGCATGAGACTGCGTTTATGTGTTTGGGTGGCAGACAGTGGATTGGATTAGAAAACAGTCTAATCATTGAAATGAAGTTAAGCAGAGGGCAAAAGTTGAGGATGAGACATGTCACTGTAACCGCGTAGCATGAATAACCTGTGTGTCGCTGTTCTGCTGAGGCAAAGAGGGTGGAAACATATACAAGGACAGATAAAGAGGCATGTAGAAAGAAAAGGAAAAGCAAATGAATGAAAAAGAAAATGAAACTAGCAGTTTCATACCTCTTCTTTTGTCCTCTTGGAGATGACTCTGAGCCAGTCTCCAATCATGCTGAGGATGGCAGCAAAGTAGGCTAGTCCCACCAGAATCCAGAACCATACAACTGGTTTATAGTAATCCAAGTACTCTATTTCTGAACCACCTAGACACAGAAACAAACAGAAACAATGACTGTGACATATCCAGTAGAGTCCACCAGGTGTAAAGTGTCTGTCTGTGTCGATATTGAATCATCTGCTTTGTGTTTGTACCTGCCACAAAGTCTCCAAATCCTATGGTAGTCAGGGTGATGACCACAAAGTAAAGGGACTCCAGTGCAGACCAACCCTCGATGTGTTTAAAGATGGCTGCTGGGAGCGCCACAAACAGCAGGCAGCCAAACAGCACAAACAGCAGGGTGGAGATGACCCGGATCTTTGTTTGACTGATGTCCCAGTGCTGCAGCAGAGAGAGAAAGGGAGGTGCAGAAAATCGTCAATATATGACAGGTATCTTTACAGCTGATCTGTTTGTGATCACTGTAAACATACATGAAGCTTTGGTCCTCAGCATTCATTGTTTGTTGGAGGTCTTTGGATGTGAGTGGTGCAAAAGTTGAGGAAAACTGTAAACTGTAACTGTAAACTCTAAAGTATTTGCTTCTTCACTAGAATTGTTGGAATGGCAGGGTGCGCTTAAAAATAGTGCTTACAATAGAGAAACCAGATCCAGTGTTGGTATTTTACGCTAAAATACATAATTTTACCTTGTCTAGCAGTGACAAGTAATTGTGAGCCCAACCACAGCAAGATGCCGAATGTTGTTCAAAAGCCAACATGGATGGAAAAGCTGTCTAACAAAATGTGGAAAAATGGGCTTAAGTTATGGATTTTGATAAAGGTACAGTGTGTAGGATTTGGCAGCATTAAGTGGTGTGGTTGCAGATTGTTCCCAACTGAGAAACCATAAATCTCCACCCACTCCTTCCTTCCAAGACTGCAGCAATGTAAGCCACTGAATGCAAAACCGTGGTAATGCTGTTCGCCTCGCTCAGAGGTCATCTTTACTATGATAACTACATTAGGAGAAAAGGAATTCAGACGATGGCTGGTGCCACGGTTTTGAACTCTGCAGTTCATGTTATCGCAGTTTCACAAGTGTACTACAAGTGTTTCACAGAGAACTACGCTGGCCTTCCTACAGGTAACGGAAAAATGCGAAAAGCTCTTGGTTGAGGCAGTGTCTGGTTTGTCCATTCTGGGCTACTGTAGAAACATGGTGGAGCAACATGGCGGACTCTGTGAAGAGGACGGGCTCATTCTAAGCTAATGGAAACCTGATCCTTAGATTCAGGTGATTATATACTAATGACAACATAGTTATGGATATTAGGCTACAGCCTATTGTGTTTTTGATAATAGATCTGATAATAGACCCTGAAATGTTACTCACTGTTCCTTAAATAAGACAGTCTACAGTTATGCTAGCAGCTCTGTGCATTGCGCTTAATGCTAACATCAGAATGCTAATATACACACAGTGACAATGCTATCAATGTGCAAAACACACATCTTTCATGTCCCAGTGCTGAGGTATGTTTTGCAGATATTTGGTCACAAACCAGAGTGTTGGATCATGTTAAATTTTGACTTGATAATACTAATGGTGCTAAATAAAAAGTCAAAATGTCATCAAAGTGATTACAGTTCAATTTATCCTAAGTTGGACTTTAAGGTATGTACCAAAGTTCATGGCAATCCATTTGTTGGGACATTTCACACAAAACCAACTATCACACTCATCAACAAAGTCAGTAGGATTCATCCTCTGTGGTGTATGAATATCTGTTCAAAATTTCTAAGCAATCCATCCAACGGTTGTTGAGATATTTCAGTCTGGACCAACAACTGTTTCTGAAGTGAAACGGTGAAACAACCAGATGATGTAAGCAGTAATAGCTTTATTCCACAAATTGGTCCCCTGGGTGCAGTAGAAAAGCAAAGACTAGTCACTGAGGATATGCTGTAGTCTCACACACTCTCGACAAAATAAGGCTTTGACGAACACGCATACAAACACACACTTACACACTGAACTTTTGTCCTCTGTCCTCAGCCTTAATCATAATATTCATTACTGACTGAGTGCCTCGGTTGCCCTGAGAGCAGCAGAAGGAGCAAATCGTTTTAAATTACACGTCTGCTCACTTCATTCAAGAATAGAAAGCAAATTATACACAGTTGCAGCTTCTACTTTGAAAACTTGAACACGAACTGTGTGAGCTTTTCTTTATCTTATTGGGATCTGCAGGTTTGTCACAACACGATAATGGTGAAGCCTGATCCATCTCATCTTACTACTGTCTTTAACTCACGACAAACTCATGAAACAACTTGAACATTTACTGTTGAGCAACAACTATTACAAGAAGACCAGCTTAAAGATGGACCAACAATCAAATGATCAATTATCAGCAGTTTAAAGCTTAAATCAAGCCCTTATGCAAGAAAGCCTGTCAGTATGTCACTCAGAAGGAAAGTCATTCATCCAAATGCAAATCCAAACAATTTATTCACACTGGGACCTTTCACATATGCACATAGCACATGTACTGTATACAGTATGTGCATACAATATACTATATAGTGTAAGCTCTCAGCTGCATTTACAGTATAATACTTACTTTTTGTGGCCAATGTTTTTTCATAGTTAGATCAGTTCAGCCTATTATCACAATGTGTATTAATATTGTACCATGAAATAATTACACATACTACGACTCTCTCGCTCAGAGGATCATCACAGAGCATGGTAGTTAACTCAAATGTCGGCCTTTAGTAAATATAATCTAAAAGCTGTGGGGGGAGAAAATTGTCAAGAGCTTTGATATAAATTATTCAGGGTTGCCTATAGGCAACAGATTTGCAGCATGCAGACCATAATCTAATGTGAATTCTCCTGTGAAATATAATATCTGTATGTCTGTTCACCCCATGTGTTACCCCAGACTCACCACAAACATTTTCTCCACTCTGGCGATGCCCTTGCCGAATATGGTGCCAAGCTGATCTCCTACACCGGCCAACAGGAAGCCGAACAGAGGTATCCCTAGCAACGCGTAGACGATGCAAAAGATCCTTCCACCTTCTGTGTGAGGAGAGCTGTTCCCAAAACCTGCACACAGGGCAGAAAGAATATGAATCACCATTTCATGCTTCCCACAACAGTGAAAACCCTCATCGTAACAAGTGAAACTACCACATAATGCAGTATCCATAGCAAGCCAAACCATGTGATCAGATAATCAGATATACCAAAGTAACAAGTGAGATGAATCACTATGCATACTTGTGTTTGTACTTGTGTAACATGATTTTCTTTGCCAGAATTCCTATTTTATTCTTTTAGATTGAACCTCTTAACCTCTGAAGAGACAGCGTCAATGGCAGTGCTCCTACAAGTAGGAGCCTGACAGGGATCAAGACTGAGAGACGATAGTGCAGGGAGACATGCCCATCCACTGTGAGGAGCACATACAGTTAATGTATGGAGACGGCAAAGAGTAAGTTCTAGTTTGATTATATCCAAATATACAATCAGTGCCCCCTCCCCTTCTACCAGCAGTAAGTCGAGTTACATAATTGACCATAATGGCTTTATTATGAAGGGTTTGTGCATTAATTGATACGCCTTCATTCACTTGAAAAGACAGTTAAAGGTAGTCTGTCGGATTTGGTGGCATCTAGCAGTGTGGTTGCAGATTGTGACCAAGTACCCCTCTACTCTCTCCTCCCTTTCTAAAACTGCGGTAACATGAGCTGCCAAGTGTAAATTCATGGTAACAGCGTTCGCCTCACTCAGACGCCATGTTAACCATAATAACCCTATGTCAGAAGCAACTAAAGTCAGCGGGCAGCTGGTGGTGCCACGGTTTTGCACTCTGTGACTCACGTTACCACAGTTTCACAAGCATGTCAGAGAACTAGAGTGGCGTTCCGGTAAACATAAAAACATGAAAGGCTCTCTGTAGAGCTAGTGTTTGGTTTTTCTGTTCTAGGCTACTGTAGAAACATGGCGGAGCAACATGATGGACTCCATTAAGAGGACCCGTTCCCTGTGTAGATATGAAGGGCTCATTCTAAGCTAAGGAAAACTCTTCTTAGTTTCAGGTGATTATAAACAAATGTAAAAAAAAAAAAAAAAAGTTAGGAATATTATAGTCTAGTATATTTCTGCAAAGTGATCCCCCAGAATTTTACACACTGGTCCTTTAAATGATTTGGATTCATACAGTAACACATCAGATAAAATCTAATATCTTTAATCAATCTGATGGTCCAGTGATGGTCTAAATAAACACAGAGATAGCGTACATTCCCTTGTGTGTGTGTGTGTGTGTGTGTGTGTGTGTGTGTGTGTGTGTGTGTGTGTGTGTGTGTGTGTGTGTGTGTGTGTGTGTGTGTGTGTGTGTGTGTGGATGTGTGTACCGATGGTTGTGATAACAGTCCCAGCAAAGAAGAAGGCAGAACTCAGGTCCCACAGGCTGCTGTGGTTGGTCAGCGTCCCTGCAGGGTTCACTCCTGAACGGATAGCAGACACAACTTGCTGGAGGGGAAAGAGAGAGAGAGAGCAGATCAACAATTATCAAAGAGTTACTATTGGACAGTTCATGGTTAAAAACACATATTGCGATACTTTCTTGTTGCCATCATGAAACATTTAAGCAGGTGCTGTTGAGCCTTGTGATTCTTAATGGTGCAGACAGGAATGTGTGTTTGTGTGGTTGCCTGTCTAATGAATAAAAGATGAAAAAATATAAAAGTTGAGATGACTGTGGACAAGGCAGAAATGTGGAGCTGTCAAAGAGAATGCATTAAGGTGAATGTAGGAGCCCCAGAAGGGTTTAACTGGACTGGACTATCAGAACAAACAAACTCTCTGGCTCCTTCTGCTGTGAAGCTGCAGGAGCTGTCCATGGTGCTGAAACCACTGCAGGAGTGCTGAATTACAACTGTGTATATAACGTACACAACTTAAATAATGTTTCATGTGAAGCAAATCTAACCTTAACTAGCTCCTCCAGCTGGCTCTGGTTGACGCAGGAGTGTCTGGACAAGAACTCCAGCTTCTGGGACAGGATGGCCAAACGCTGCGCACTAGGAGAGAGGACGTACATAAGGCTTTGAGACTAATTGATGACTGTGCAGCAAGTTCTTCTAGTTAAAACACGCTGGTTTTGTTTGAAATGCATGAAAATACTGCTGTTAATTCATATTTTGGCTCTAAGCTATTTGGTGAGAAGCAAAGTAGCAGCAGTACTTTGTTACTGAAGCCAATGTAAAGATCCCTGAAAAGGACTAATGTGCTCAGTATTTCTGTACTGCAGTTGTGTAGTAGAGTTTATATAGTAGTATTATTTAAAGGAAGAATGAGGAGGATTTGTCAGTTGCAATTTGCAAACACAACATTCAAACCTGGCCCCTCCTCCATGGCTCGATGACGCCAGTAATACATGCCCCTTGTTCGTAGGGTTTTGGTGCTCACCAGTGTCCACCATTTTTGTAGCTTCTTTTTGAATGTGTGCTCAGGATCTGACATCTCGTCGGTATGTTTTTATAGAGGTTGATACCCAGAAACGTTCCGAACACAGCAAAACGAAAAGAAAAGGGAAAATACAGGCAGAGGGCAGGGTCTTTGCAGATACAGACGCTGCCACAACCCTCTAGTGGGTCATCAGTGATGACTGAGAGGGATTATTTTTGTGTATAGAGGAGGAAAATTCTCCACATTCTGCCTTCAATCTTGGTCATGTTTTTATTTACAGCAATGGTGGGAAACATTTACTTGCTGTAATAGCCAACTGATGCAGTGAATTTATAGCACCAGAGTCATTTTCTGAAAGATAATTAATTTAGATGTGTTGTCGTCCTGCAGGATTTTGGGCTAAAGCATAAAGAGAATGAATTATAGAAGACCAATTATTGACCCCTGAATAATCCACTTGTTCTAGTGATCCACTAATGTTGTAATAACATAACAACTGTCTTCTAGATAGGTTTCAACTTGACCCACCACAGTTCAGTACCAGGGGCCCTGCACAGTTTCAGATCAGTCTATCTAGAACTTCTAGTCTGTGATCAATGGTGTTGAAGACTGCAGTAACATCCAGCAGCACTAGGACTAAGTTTTCAAGGAACCTGATCAAGATTTTGAAAAAATATCTAATTGTGATTATTTTGACTGACATTGCAATTACGATATAATTATTGATATTACAGGGAATGCTAATTTTTACGTCATTATTCTCATTTTCATTGAAAAATATATTAAACTGATTATGGAGTGATTTTTGGTGGGATCTGTACCAAACAAAGATTTCTTCTTGTCTGTAGAATATGGTGTGTTGGCCAGGACATCTCTGCAACACAACAATATTTCCTATAAAATCTTATTTTGACATATATTTCTGTGATTTGAAAATTGCAGGTTTTTCCCTTATTTTTAGTGTTTAGACAACTATTAGAGGGGTTTCAGTTTTTGTGAAAAATTGCCATTAAAAATCAATTATACATTTTAAAAAGTTGCTAACTAAGTAAAGACATCATTCTTAATATTATCACAATAAAAGAGAAGTTTTAATTTAAAGTTTAAAGAGAGTTTTAAAATCGGTCAATAATGATAACAAAGCATCCACACTGCACTTTTTCAAAGGTGCTTAATAGCTGCAGTTTTCAGTGGCATTGATGAAATGCCAGAGAGTTGTGACAAATGTACAGCGAGTAGACAGAATGCCAATAACAGGGCTTTGATTGGTGAATGGATGGATGGATGAATAGAGGATGAATACATGGGCAGATGAATCATAGATTTAACCCTGCCTACCTCTCATGGGGCTGCTCCAGGGATCTGAAGACTGCTGCTCCCATCACCAGGTACAGAACCACCAAAAGAAAGATGGCCGTCACTGTCTTCCATTTCATCACCGTGGCAACCACCTACAACACTTCAACTGATCAATCAACCCACACATGTACAGGAGGCCTCCTGAAATACACTTAAAAAATGGACAACTTTTCCCCCCACTGTGGAATAAGCACCCTACGACAAAAAAAAAAAAAAAAAAAAAAATTACTTTTAAAATCTGGGCTTCTCTTGTTTTTCTCTCACCTCACTCTCCTCCCGGGGAGTCAGTGTGATTGGCTTTGTGGAGAAGGAGAGGCGGGGCTTGGTGTTGTGAGTGGCGGATTTAGGATCCAATAAGTCTGGAGCTGCCACTGTCAGGGGACACGAAAAGAAAATGGCATTGAGATTTTTTTCTCCACACATTTTGTCCCCCTGTCTGTCTCTGCTCTCCTCTGGTCAAACACTTTCAGCTGTTAACTTTAGAAGTCCTTATAAATAAATCACAGAAGAGGCCTTTAAATGGAATTTAAATAACACTTGTGAAAGCATGAATCAAGCAGAAGCATTTAGTCCTCCTGCTCATGCAACATGGAGTGTGTGGTGTGTGTGCACTTTTATAAAATACAGCGAGTAGTTAATAAAAGGCATGCTGAAGGCAAGAAGAAATATAAAGAGACCATAGGAGTTGTGTGCATCTTTAATGTAAGTGGATGGATGGGGTTTGAAAGAGAGAAATAGGAGAGCAAGGGTGAATAAAGAAGTCAGAGTTTGTTATTCTCTCAGAGACAAAGACAGATGGAGAAAGAGGATGCCGAGGTGTTTGTAGTTTGTGAATAAACTGCATTTATATTCATATTCCTTTAAGAGGTGTGTTGTGGTTTCGGTTTAATCATGAAACTTCTGTTTACCCGGTTGAGTGTGAAAACTGTTATGAACACAGAAAATTAGACTGACATTTGCTTTTGTTGTTCAATTCGGATGTAATTTGTTTCCAGTTGAAGAGACGAGCAGAGACATTTTAGTAGAGACAGTTGTCTTCACTCTTGACTCTCTTCTCTTTACACATAATTGTTTCTGGGATATTGTTTGACACCTTTTTGCCAGTAAAGCTTGTTAAATGGAAATCAGACTGAAATTACTGTAAGTATGGAGAAGAGAAAGAAGCAGAATATACAATATGAAGTATATTGATTGTGCAATGCTGTCTTTCAGTAAAATCAGACATAATAAGAGAATGGCAGATATCACATTAATGTGATTCCAAATAAAAGCCAAACACTGTCAGATGCAATTACGGTTCTTTGGACAGGGTAACTTTGGGTGCATTTGTTATTTTGGTCAAAATCTCAAGCTTGAATGTCTTTTGAGAGACCAGGAGTGGGTGGAGAGATTCACCTGTCAGTGGTCAAGGGAGGGGACTAGAGGAGGGGAGGTTATAAAGACTGGGTGTGTTATGTTCAGGTCCTTTGTTTGAGGCCATGCTGCTGCCTCACCAGTACGTTTGTTTGAAATGAAATCTTTTGAGTTGTGTCTATGTGTTACGCATCCCAGTTTAATGTATGTATCTGACTTCCTAACAGCTCATGATATATTATTCTGGAGCTGTGTGATTTACTCGCCACACTTTTTGACAGTTGCTAATACTTTTTTGTCCAATCTGTCAAATTTTCAAAACACTTAACATAATTAGTCCAACATCTGGCCGTTGTGGACTATTTCATTTTTAAATTCATGTTAGCACGTTTCTTAAATGCTTAAATTTTCTTTACATCTAAGCTAACCCAATACCTAACTAATGCATCTGTCTTGTCTTATTTGAAAATGCTTAGATACAGCATGCCAGAAATGAATGTTTAAAATCTTATAGTATAAGACCTTTTACTTCTGTAACAACAACAGCAGGAGCTTAAAAGCTACACTAAAGCAGCTGATGGGTATTTTTGAATGAACAGATCATCATTTACTGCCAGGGGAGGATAAGACATGCCAAATGTGATGTGGACGACAACGTGTGGCCAAATGTTGAAGATCGTATAGATTAGGACAGGACTGTGCTTTTTGTGTTTTTGTCCCTCTTCTGTGCATTTTTGCTGTATTTGTGATTTTCATTTTTGCACATTTGAAGCCAAAGGCCATATATGTTGGATTTATTTTTTGTTGCTTACTGGCAACAATTTTATGTTGCCAATACAGATTTTACTGCAGCAATTCTGTCACTATTTTTTTACTGTACAGTCTATACAGTAAAAATAATTCATAAAGTTTTAGATAGTATGATGCCAGAAATGCACACATTCAACACTCACCCAACACATGTAGAGCGGATTATAGTATATTATATATTATTAATTATTAGAAACTATGGATTCCATATTGTCTGTTGTTTGCCGGTAGAACTGAAACATGAGTGGTCATGCTGTTTTTGTGATGCCATCAACTGTTAACATTTTGAAAGTCGCGGTGCAGTGATTGACTCTGTTCATCCTGGATAGAAAACATGCGTTAGCGTTTTGAAAGAATAATTTGATATGGAGTCAGGTTTGCCATGTTTTGATAGTTAGTATTGCAGAGTTGGTATTTAATGAACAAAATGTGGTTTTGAGCAACTGTGATGTAGGTGTCGCTGTGTTAAGAGTTTAGAAAAAAGGTATCTTAAGTATAAGTAAAGGGTTGTTAGCAATTGTGAAAAACTTAGAGAAAGGGGTTGTATATTTTGTTATCAGTATTTTTATGTTTGCTGTAAACAGGATCCTGATGAAGAAACTTAAATGATATTTCTTTAAGAAGTGGATGCATATTATGTACTTTATTATTATCCTTGGTATGCATGGTAGTACTGATTTACGTTTGTTTATTATACGGAAGAAAAAAGCATTTAATCAACAAACAGCATAACAATCAAATTATATTGTATAACTGTCATTTTTTTCTTAATTAAAATTACTACACTTTAATATGCTCCCCAAAAAAACATTTCTATTGTAGTCCACAATATGTTTCTATACGACGAGGTCAGAGGTGATATTATGCTGTAATGCTTCCACAAACCAGAGATAAATTACAGCAAGCATTGATTTACTGTAAGCATGTTTCTTTAAAAGATTCAGTCTTTATACTGAATGATCTGAATTATATTAGGATGACAATGTAAAAAGGTCAGAAAGCACTCAAGCTGATTACCTTCCACATAAAGGTTTGAACACAACTTACTGTATATACAGTTTGTGCTGCTGGTGAGCTAAATGAAATAATCTTCCATCAGGGTCAGGAGCTCACATCTCAGGGGTCTCCAGTGATTTTTTTCTGGTTTTTTTTCAACAAGTATGCTGAGCTTCATAAATATACATACAGGCCATCAGGATAACTGAATGAGTAAGTGTAACAACTGAAACTCCAGATGTCTGGGTGTTTTTGAGAACCATTTATGTTGATTGTCTGGCAAGGTGAAATATTTTTAACTTAATGAGTATTTAATAGATTAAAACAAACGTGACTGTGCAGAAATCAGAGCTGGTGGAAACACACACCTCCATCACTCATTAGTGAAGTAAGACAAGTGGAAAAACTTGGATGAACGTCAAATACATGCTATTTACTGAAATATAAATTTTCAATAGTGTTAAAATAGCTCAGATGGCATGGACTTTTCTTTTTGAAGTGTGCAACTTGTTCACAAACTGCTCCATCTTATGACTAAGTTTGAGACCAACTTCTACTTACTCCTTGTTGTTGCCTATCCGATGCCCTCCGCTCTCCTCTTCTCCTCATCCGACGCTCTCACTGCGTTTAGGGGAATCTTTCCTCCTCTGCGTGTCTCCTCTCTGCGCTGCTGAAGCGAGGGGACGAACTGGCGCTCCGTTTTTCCTCCGCTCTTCTCCTCTACTTTTACCTCTAATCGGACAAGATGCTGCGCGAGCAAAGGTGCCTTTATTGCATGCACATGTCACTGCAAAGATCTCACTCTGGTCTTTCTCTTTCAGGTCTCCAGCATCCGCTCCGCTCCGCTCCGCTCCGTCTGCGCTCTGGCTTTGGAGCGCACCGGAGGAGCGGTGGGATAACACCGAGAGGGTGGAGAGAGGAGGTGCAGGACACAGGGAGGTGGTGCCCAAACCGAGGAGGGGGAGGCCATTTACAGTCTCAATCTGCAGCTATTGTGACTTCACTGCTTGTCTATTCACTAGAGGTAAGTGAGCACTATTTAAGTGATCTTTTGGCTCAGAGTTTTCTAAGAAGGTTATTTTATCACACAACAATTAAAGTGAGATAAACTACATGCAAAGCATTGCAGAAGTTAAACGCACACAATATACGATATACGAAATAAAATCAATAGCAACAATGGTAAAATATACAAAAAACTTTATGTCGATTACCATAATTAGTATTTTTGGGGCAGACTAAGTGAAGTTGAAGGCTGATGTGAAAAGATGTGTTTTGAGTTTATTTTTGAATGATTCGACCGAGGTAGCCTCTTGAATTTGGACAGGAAGATGGTTCCAAAGAAGGAGGGCTTGGTAAGAGAAGGCCCTACTAGTGATGTTTTATTTGTTTTTCGAATAGTCGGGAGACCGACATTTTGTGACCATAAAACCTAACAGTTGAGTAGAGGTGATAAGTAAGTTGGTGCAAGTCTGTGTAATATTCTATTAAATTTAAGTTAAAAGTAGGACCTTGAAGTCTGATCTAGCATATACAGGGAGCCAATGTAATGAAATAAAATTTATTTCTTTAGCCCAATATCACAAATATTACAAATTTGCCTGGGGGGGCTTTACAGTCAGTAAGGCTGCAGCATACGACACCCTCTGTCTTTTATGACCCTCGCAGCAGATGAGGAAAACCTTAAAACCCCCTCAAAAAATGGAAGAAACCTCAGGAAGAGCATCTCTCTTCCAGGACACAGATGTGCAATAGAAGTTGTGTGAACACAGTAACAACGTAACAAAAATACAACATAGACGATCCATTGATTCATAATGTGATCATATATGAAATTATTGATCCAGGAGGACAGAACTTTTGTGTCCTCCTTCCTGTCCCACTAATCACGTCCTATAGGTTAATCTCATGACCTTTTGGAGGCGTCCCGGCCCGTAGGTTAGAATCCACTGTCTGACAGCCCAAAGCCACTGTTTGGAGCATGTGTGATATGGATGGATGGATATCAGCTAACGTTTTCCCTGTTACACAGGACTGAAACATTAATTTATAAATAACATGTAAGTAGGAGTTTCCCCATGATCTGCACAGTTCCAGTTATTTTTCTTATGTTTTGCATGGACTTTAGGTCAGTATAGATACACTATTGTAATAGTTAGGATGGTTAGAAGTGTGATAGATGAGGATGGAGATGTTTTTGTTGTGGTTTCCACTGGAAAACAAAATACCGTAGTTGGTTCAGTTTGTTTGTACTGCAGCATGGCACTTGTGCAATGGAAATGTTCTCTGAATGTTTAATCAGTATCGGTACTATGAACTCACTGTGTGAACACAAACCTGGTTTATTATAGCACTCACCCCCTACAGTCAAACACATCTTATCTGCCCTGAGGATATAAACCTACAATATATTGCCATGCTCACAACTTCAGTCCAGACTTCTTACTGTATGTTTGTCTGGGAAGATCAGAATCACTTTCATGGTTGTGTCGGTGTATTTGGGTGGCTGAAAGAGTCATAAACATGACTGAGAGCAAAACAGGCAATTACTTAATCAGTTAGACAGTTAATATAGAGAGTGGCTCAGCTACGACGTTAATAGTCTCACATAACAACATTTGTCTCATAGTTTTTACAGAGGTGACAGGAAGAAAGGTAAAGGGATTGAACCAGGTTAAATAACAGGTGGCTCAGCCCACTGAGGTGATCAAATATACTCAAATATGATAGCCATATTACATGAATTCAAATGGGGACTATAAATAAAATCTTACTGTCTTAAAGTAAGTTTAAACACTGACAAGTGGCAGCTGTTGAGTCTCCAGTTTGGCCTGCTGCACCCTCCGACTGAAACCAAAGTTGGCAAAAGGAACAATCAGATGGATGAACCACAGTCTGCTGTTGAGAATGAAGGCCCTGGATGTGTAGAGGAAGGTATACACGGTTTTCAGTAGCAGTTTGTATAAATGCTCATAATATCATTCCCTCATGCCTCAGCATATATTGCAGTTTTTGTATTCAACACTTAGGTGTTCCCAAAACTACCTATATAGTGTTCATTTTTTTAATCAGTATTTCCAGCTGCTTTCTGGGATTATCTGTCAAATTTCCACATTTACTGAAAAAAAATGTTCATCAATAATGCACGTATAATGCACGCTGATCTGGTGTCATCCATCTCAGGCTCTGCTGCGCTGCTGGTCTCGCTCTCTTTCTTTTCCTTGCCAACCCTCCTCCTTCTCGCCGTCTCTCTGATGAGAAATTAATAGCAGTTTAAATGTCCATGTTTCCACCTCATGACTCCAACATCATCATTAATTACATGCCTATTTATACAGCTAAAGATAGACACTGTGTGTCTGTGCCTGAGTGTGTGTGGGATCTGTATATGCCTGTAAGTTGCATACTTACTAAGTATTTATGTATTGTAGGTGTGTGTGTGCAGGTAGAGTGCGATGTGTGTTATATGCAAGCTCCTTGTGCACACTCCACTTTGACATGCTTAATGCCTGACACCCTGGACAGGTCGCCAGACACACAGAGACAGACAACCATTCATTCACACTCAACATTCACACCTACATTCAATTTAGAGTCTGTGCAGAGCCTGTTGATCAGTAATGCTAGAACAGTATAGTAGTAGGTAGGCCTATCATATAAAGTAGTTTTTTCTACTGCACTGTGAAAGCCTCAGAAACAAACATAATCTGATAACTCTGTCACAAATAATAGGCTGGTGAGCTATTAACCTCATGTACAGTGCTTGTATTAGCTGGTTTTGTGCTGAACTGAACAGAGTGACTATGCTACTGAACTGAGGACAGTCTGAACCAGCACTGAGCATCGGGCCCTATGAACGGTGATGTGACCTCTTCTGAAGAAAGTGAACCAACAGCAGTCAGTGACTCCAAATCTTTGAACGGAGCAAAGTGAACTGAATAAGTAAAGTGATCTGTGATTTCCACCGATACTATGCTGCCAACATGCCACAAAGCTGATTCAAAGCAACAGCCCTATTCTTTCCTTTGGACCAATATTGTCATGCTACTTCTTCCATTGTCCCCCAACTTTAGTATTATGGTATCTTCCAGCAGTGGTTTCCCTAGCACTTGTTGACTTGGTATCTGTATCAGATATGGATATCACTGTCGCCATCTTGAGTGACATTCCAATACTCTGAAAACATAGAGGATGAGCGAGTGGATGCTCTCTTCATGGAGCCAAACCAATCACTGGCTCTAGATGCGACATTTGTGTTTTCTCATCAGCCGCTGTCGTCCTCTGACATGCTTGGCACAAAGTATCAACTGACCAAAAACCTGTCTGCTAAGCTGCTCTTCATTCATTGGCCTGCTAGTTTACATGAAGAACAGTTGTCACCACAGTTTGTTGTTTATCAGTTTCTCATTTCTTGTTTGTGCAGGTTGTTTTATGATTAAGTTAAAGTTCTAGTTTTATCCATCCATCCATCCATCGTCAACCGCTTATCCCGTTAGGGGTCGCGGGGGGGCTGGAGCCGATCCCAGCTGGCATTGGGCGAAGGCAGGGTACAACCTGGACAGGTCGCCAGTCCATCGCAGGGCACATAGAGACAGACAACATATAGACAGACAACCATTCACGCTCACATCCACACCTACGGGCAATTTAGAGTAATCAATTAACCTAAACAGCATGTCTTTGGATGGTGGGAGGAAGCCGGAGTACCCGGAGAAAACCCACGCTAGTTCTAGTTTTATGATTAAGTTAAAGTAAATACAGAATGTGTCTATTTCTGTGTCTGATACCCTAATGTTTCGAGAACTCACTGACATTGTTTCACTCTTTTAGTCCTCATATAGTTTAGTTGAAAACACTTAGACGTTTTTTGCCAATTCAAATCCATATAATATGAACATACTACCATAAGTCTACTGCACACAAGGTGATCGTCTGAATGAAAAACTGCTGATGACTAACGCTTGGAAGAAATATTATTTCAGTTGTGTTTTACGTGCCAGCGTGTCTGTATATCTTTGTGTCCCGTGCTGCAGCAGCTCATTTAGAGACTGATTGCTTAATGATGGCAGTCGGTCTGATGTATGATAATCAGTGATGCTGATATTTAGTCACAGTCAATTTACACAGCAATGACCAAATATAGAAGTCTCATTTCAGCTTATTTTCCATCATTTGTTATCAGTGTTCTGCCGTCTGTCTGATCAAATGTTCCTCTGCTATGGAATGAAACCGTGTTTCAACAAAAATTTAACAATTTCTGCTCCACTGATGCTCCAAGATGGCGTTGAAACAGCATATTAGTTTTACAAATCTGGGGATCATGAAACCAGAGCTATCGTGTAGATCTTTAATTATGAACTGAACAAAGAAAAGCAACAGCAGCTGACTTACTGTATGTCTTCACGCAACAGTGGTTATTTTGAATTGCTGTAGCTGTATTTATATTCATTTATCCACCATTATTGGCTCATTCATACAGGGACACGCATAATATCTATCTTTACCCAAAATTAAACACTCTGCTAACTGGAAAAAAATGATCTTCAGTCACTAAAGTGACTCTGATTCATAGTTCATACTATTTTCATAGACTGAGAAACTTTTTATTCAGCATTATACTGTATATTCAGATAGCGCTTTGAGAAGTGAGCTCCTCTTCTGGGCTCATAACATGTTTTCATATGTTTACATTTTGTTTTACAGTATTATTTACCTACAAAAAAATAAAAGCATAGGCAAAGCACAAGAGGACCAAGGGAAAGTGATGAAGGGAGGCATTAAAAAAGTAAAACTATCAAGCAGAAAGCTGCAGAGAGGCCTGAATTTGGGGCGACCGTGGCTCAGAGGTTAGAGCAGGTTGTCTACCAGTCGTAAGGTCTGTGATTTGATCCTCAGCTGCTCCAGTCACATGTCGATGTGTCCTTGAGCTTAGCTATCGGTGTGTGAATGAGTATTTAGATTAGATCTAGCCTCTGCCATCAGTGTATGAATGTGTGTGTGAATGGGTGAATGCTGACATTAGAGTAAAGTGCTTTGAGTGAAAGACTAGAAAAGCTTTATATAAATGCAAATCTATTTATCATTCACCATTTTAGATGGATACACACATGGGAAACAGAGAGGAAAACCTGAACTCTTGTGTGGAAAACAAACGTGATCCCTGCTGACCTTTTCTGACATTACCATGACAACATGACCGTTTTAATTACCACAATAGGTTCTGTAGATTTTTCCACCATTACTTAATCCCTTGTTATTGCATCTGAACGTGACTTTGTATGTATGTGTGCGTGTGTGTGTTACAGTGTGCACATACGTGTGCTGCATAAACATGTGTATGTACGTGTATTTGAGCAGCAGAGTTGCTCTTACAGGTGATTGGTCCTGACAGTGTGGTGCCCCCTCAGATGCCTGTGGAGAAATGACCCTGGGTCTTCGTGTCCTGGCTGGACATAAGCCTGCAATTAGATGTCCATGAAGCAGAACTGTGTGTGTGTGTGTGTGTGTGTGTGTGTGTGTGTGTGTGTGTGTGTGTGTGTGTGCGTGTGCATGTAGCCCATGTATCAGAATTAGTGCTTCCTCTGGTTTTCCGGTTGTAATGACCTGAACCCCCCCCAAGCAAGTAGCTTGTGGAATGTGTAACTATTTCAAAAAAACTCATAGTAACCTGTAGTGTTGGTAACTCTTCATTTTACAGGTCCCCAAATTTCATGGTAATCGGGTGATAATTAGCAAGTAACCTCTTTGAAATTTGAATCACTGCCAAATTATCCCAATATTTACCTTAAAATTGATTAAAAAAAAATGAGTTTATCATAAACATTATTTAATAATTATATGCTGGAATAGCATATAATGATTAATATAGGGCTTTTCGGCTTGAGAAGCAGCCAAAAACACTTCTGATCAGGCACAGATCTCACTATCTTGACATACTATCTACACAAATGCATCCTGGTAGCTAATGTAATGATTCAGGGAATTTTTTTAAAAAGAATTTTCAAATCATTTATTTGCTAATTATTATCTATATATCAGCATACATTGAAATAAAGCATGTAAATTAACTTAACATTATTTTCCTGGCAATGTATTCAATAAATTCAGTAAAGGTAAATATTGGGGTAATCTGGTAGTAATGCCAAAGAAATTTCAAAGAGGTTACTTGCTCATTATCACCTGTGAGCACGCATGTGCATGCATGTTGCAGGTCACATAAAGCTTTTTGCCTCAATCTTTGTCTCAATCTGAGTCAATAGTATCTATTGTGTTTTCTGTACTAAATGTTGTCTTCTCGTCACACAGGTTTTTATTAACTGTCAGTGTCACAAGTTACGATTTTTTTTAATAAAGATTAGAGCCCAGTGATTACAGCAAAGGCACTTTTTAAAAATATATTCAGTGTTTTGTTCTCCTTATCCATCCTTCCATCCATCTTTGTTTTCAGTCACCTTGCAACAATGGTCACTTCCTACATTACAGTGCAGCCTGAGGCAGCATGAATGAGTGTGGCACTGAAGTTAGCAAGAGTCCACTACTTCTCAACACTTTCTGATGCTCAGGAGGCTAGTATTGATTGATTAGCAACAAGCTTCAGCTCTGAGAAGTAAAAACTGTCTCTGTGATGGCTTAAAATAGTTCCAGATCCAAAGCTGTGAGTTGAGGCCTCGTATGTGTTGATGAACTGACAATGGCTGTTGGTGTTGTTACGGGAGGCCCATGCAGTGGATATCAATGTTAGGAGGACATGTCCAGATGAGCAGCAATGACCGTTAATATTGCCATTATTACCATAAGCGTCTGTTATTATATTGGGGTCCAAGGTTAAAAATAGCTTGCGTAGTTTTGACTGTTGGGGCCAGGAAATAGTGGAACCTAATCCGTGTTACATAACTGAATGGAGAGCTTGTGTGTGTGTCCACCAGTGTACAGGCTTGTGTGTGTGTGCATGTGAATGCACTTGGGCTATGCTAAAAACAAACAGAGCCATGCAGTTGCGTGACACAGTGCTGGGAAGTGGGAACAGCATTGGAAAATACCATTTGTAGTAAACAGCTGCTGGTTTTGTCAAATTTTGGAAAGGGGATATACACCCAATAATATTTTACACATGGCTGCTGCTGCTTCTGTGGTGCTGTTGCCTGGTCTGAGTACAGTACGTAGGCAAATTGAATATCTGTAACATGCATTATTGCCAGATCAAATAATTGGACACCATGCTTTAGAGTATGTGTGTGGGAGCTGGATTTGGGGATGAGCTTCCAATGTGTCAAACTAAACCTTTCAAGTGATGTCTCATGAGATGCCACCAGATTTATGAGGAAATGGAGCATTTTCACAGTAATTTGACCATCTGGTCAAATACAGTAGGGATAGATGCTATTAGTGCAGGATTTCTAGCAGTAAAAGCCTATAAATGGTCAATTAAACTCTGACACTATCCTGATTAAACATGAAGGGATGACACATCTGGGAACATCGCCCTGGCTTTCAGATTTTGATAAAGTGGGCAGCTGATAAACTTTTCTCTTTGTTCATAAGTTTAACAGTATTGACTGATCTGATGGGACCACTGTACAGTGATTGTACAAAACTCTTAAAAATAACATACATATAGCCCAGTGTCGTCTTCACCTGCACTTCTACAGAACACACAGGATGTTGTTTCTGGGAGGGAACTTGATTTTTTTGTTAATGAGGCAGTAATAAGTCATTAACATGTCAGATAAAAAGTCATAGTACAGTATGTCACCAATAAGTCATATGACAAAAGTCTTAGTATAGAATGCCCTAAAATGTCACAAAAAAACTAATGGTATGTCATTAAAAAGTTATTGTATAGTATGCCATAAAACACCATAAAAATCATAGTACTGTATATCATTAAAAGTCAGCAAAATTTCATAATATATGTCATAAAAAATTTAAAAGTCATAATATTGTAGGCGGCACGGTGGTGCAGTGGTTAGCACTCTCGCCTCACAGTAAGAGGGTCACAGGTTCGAATCCGACTCTTCTGTGTGGAGTTGTGTGCATGTTCTCCCCGTGTGCATGTTCTCCCCGTGTAAACGTGTAAGCGTTTTCTCCGGGTACTCCGGCTTCCTCCCACAGTCCAAAGACATGCAATTTAGGTTAATTGATAACTCTAAATTGCCCGTAGGTGTGGATGTGAGTGTGAATGGTTGTCTGTCTCTATTTGCCCTGCGATGGAGTGGCAACCTGTCCAGGGTGAACCCCGCCTTCGCCCAATGCCAGCTGGGATCGGCTCCAGCCCCCCAATGGGATAAGCGGTTGACGATGGATGGATGGATTATTGTAAGCTACAGCATGTCAACATCATTACAAAAGTCCCGAAAAAGTCATAGTATATCATTAAAACATACAACACAAAATACCAACATACCTTTACAGTATATATTTTTGCCTTATGATGATTTAGCCAATGATTTAGTTTTTCTCAGTCTCCCTCTTCATCCACTCCTGTTGCTATTCTTACAATTGTGTTTGTTCACCTCAGATATGG
Organism: Pterois miles; assembly: GCA_947000775.1. NCBI lineage: Eukaryota > Metazoa > Chordata > Actinopteri > Perciformes > Scorpaenidae > Pterois > Pterois miles. The sequence continues at coordinate 1,346,410 of CAMQGK010000463.1, read as the reverse complement.
GTCATAACGTTCTGTTTGACCTTCATTTTCCTCTCTCCTTCCCTCTCTGTCGTTTCTTTCACTGTCTTCATCCAGGTGAGCTTTGTAAACAATTCAACGTGCATCACTGAGAATTTTTTTTTTAATGAATAAATTAAACTTGAAGCATGAGCTGTGAGAGATTAATACAGAGGAAGGCTGTTGAGTGAAAGGAGAGGGTCCAGGAGAAGGGGAGGTGAATGAGGGTTAGAAAATGCAGCGTTGCCATCTTCACCGACGAGGACAATGATCAAAGTAGACCCCACAAGAGAAAAAAGTGTTAAAAATAGAGCAGTGTGGTTAAAAAAAGCCACAGTATTCAGCTTTACGGGGTTCGAACAACAGAAGAGGAGAGACACAGCAACGGATCTGTTTAAAGGAGACAGAACAGAGAGAAGTGTGTGGTGCAATATAAAGACTGGTGACGCACTCGGGGTCAACCACACATGTACTTTCGCTTATTTTGTGTCACTTTTGTGAGTCTTGTTAGGGCGGGCCATGTTAAATCCTTATTTTTATTATTATTGCATAGAAGTGGTGATATCAGGCCTCTTCCACAGCATAGAGGGAAAAGCACAGGTGTTACTAACTAGAAAGTGCATTTCCCGCAGAAAGTGTGTGTGAATGCTGAATGCTAAAATAACTAGCAAAGTATTGCTGAAAATGCAGAAATGTGAAATGACTTACCAAAGAAATGTTAAAGCTCTAATGCTTTGCACTGCATTGCTGAAAAACCTTGAAGCTGAAATGTAAAACAGGAAGCTGAACTGGATCATCTAAAGAAGATAAGAGCTGAAATACTTTGCAAGAAACACTGGAAACCGTAATACTATCAAAGTAGTATTGTTATTAGTACTAGCAATAGCAAACATGCCTGTGCAGGCCTGCTGTAGGTTTGCTGTGGGCAGTTTGGGCAGGGGCAAACCCACACTAATCCCATGAAGGCCCCTCTGGGTTAGCCCATGCAGGGTCCACAGCAGTGTTGATCTTTGGGGCCCCCATGTGGGTTTTCTGTAGGTGTTTTGAGTCAGTTAAAACATTATAGATGCTCTGGTCAGGGATATTCAAGCTTTTTTTTTTTTAATTTAAGGTGAATGTGAATGTTGTATCAGCTCAGAGGTCAACAATTTGTTTAGAAAAGTTTGTAATATCAGTAGACAATAAGTCTCACGTACGTCTATTTCTTTCAGAGGCTGAATAGATGAATTCAAAATACAGTAATACAACATAACTGCTATGTATTGCGAAGTGACCCAAACCTGGTAAGAATAGCTCACAAGCAACACTTTATTGGTCATTTGAGCAATACTTCCTGTATAAACTCTTTTTTAAAATGTAGCATTAGTTTGGGTATCTGTAGGATATAGTTGTTGATATAGTTGATATAGTTAC